>JAOPSE010000021.1:35263272-35372038 GCA_029449295.1 Zea luxurians
CCACCATTCATTGATCCAAGTTTTCCAGCTTCCAACCACTATACAAGAGCTAGCATTCATTACAAAGCACACCAAAGAGATCAAATCCTCTCCAAATTCCATACAACGCCCTAGTGACTAGAGAGAGAGATTTGCTTGTGTTCTTTCGAGCTCTTGCGCTTGGACTGTTTTCTTCTTTCTTGATTCTTCATTGTGATCAAACTCACTTGTAATTGAGGCAAGAGACACCAATCTTGTGGTGGTCCTTGTGGGAACCTTGTGTTCCAAGTGATTGAGAAGAGAAAGCTCACTCGGTCCGAAGGACCGTTTGAGAGAGGGTAAGGGTTGAAAGAGACCCGGCCTTTGTGGCCTCCTCAACGGGGAGTAGGTTTGCAAGAACCGAACCTCGGTAAAACAAATCCGCGTGTCTCACTTCTTATTCGCTTGCGATTTGTTTTGCGCCCTCTCTCGCGGACTCGATATATTTCTAACGCTAACCCGGCTTGTAGTTGTGATTATTTTTGAGAATTTCAGTTTCGCCCTATTCAGCCCCCCTCTAGGCGACTTTTAAAATGATTGTAATTGCAAGAAATTTGGTGAGTTGATGTCGAAGGAGTTCGAGATGTCAATGATTGGTGAACTCACTTTCTTCCTCGGCTTCCAAGTCAAACAAATGAAAGATGGCAACTTCCTCTCACAAGAGAAGTACACCAAAGACTTGTTGAAAAGATTCAAAATGGAGAAGTGCAAACCAATAAAGACACCCATGCCTACTAATGGACATCTCGACCTAGATTAGGGAGGTAACCCGGTAGATGAAACTCTCTACCGTTCTATGATTGGTAGTTTATTGTATCTTACCGCATCTAGGCCCAATATCATGTTTAGCGTCTGTATGTGTGATCACTTTCAAGCAAACCCTAAGAAAACTCATCTTAGTGAGGTTAAAATAATTCTTAGGTACCTAAAGCACACCCCGAGCGTTGGCCTTTGGTATCCCAAAGGAGCTACTTTTGAATTGATTGGCTATTCCGATTCGGATTATGCCAGTTGCAAAATTGATAGCAAAAGTACATCCGGAGGGTGCCATTTGCTTGGGAGATCACTAGTTTCATGGACCTCTAAAAAGCAAAACAGTGTTGCCTTGTCAACCGCCAAAGCAGAATATATTATCGTGGGTGCTTGTTGCACACAAATTCTTTATATGATACAAACTCTTCTAGACTATGGTGTAGTTCTAGGAAAGGTACCTTTGTTGTGTGATAATGAGAGTGCTGTCAAAATTGCTAATAATCATGTAAACACTCGCGCAACAAGCACATTGACATCCGTCATCATTTCCTTAGAGATCATGTTGCTAAAGGAAATATTATACTAGAAGGAGTAAGATCAGAATATCAAGTAGCGGATATTTTCACAAAGCCTTTAGACAAAACCCGCTTTTGCATGTTGAGGAATGAGATAAATATTCTTGATCTCAGAAATTTTACTTAATCATAAAATGGTGGTGTCAAGCTTGCATTGCATATTTAAATTTCTTGCATTGCATCTAGGACTTATCTAACCTAGTTAAGATAACCACCAACAAAGAGAGTGAAAAAGCTTAACTCGGGATCAAACTTGACAAGCTCTAGCTTTTAAGCTTTTTAGTACTTAAATTTAACTTACTATGCAATTGTTGGTTCTTGAGATGTGTATATGGTACTGCACTTAGGGGAGTATTCACAACTCAATTCACATTCGAAACACCTAGTGCAACTCCCGAATGCAAAATCTCACCATTTGCTTATTTTTCTAAAAACTGCATAGCCTTTGGCACAATATTTTGAAAATTATGAGAGAATATGTGAGGGTGCCAATACCTGTCCCAACATGTGTTCTTATAAGTTGGGATTTGGTTTGGTTCAAAAATTCCTACAAAAATCTCAAGTTGCCCTCTCTCTAGGCTCATCGGACAGTCTGGTGTGCATCGGACACTGCACTGTGCAATGTTCGCTGCACCGGCTGGGCCTCACGTGGATCTGCCACTATGCGGCCTTGTCTGGTGTGCATCGGACAGTGATTATGCGCTGTCTGGTGCCCATAACTCATTTTAAAAAACCCTCCACGCGCTCGAGCCTAGGCGCCTGCTCTTTTCTCTCAGCTAGCAGTCCAACTCTCTGATATCTATCTCTCCCTCACCGTCACCGCCTTGCCCTCACCGGCGGTGACCACCGTCATTCGTGCTCTAGCGAGCTGCTCAGCATCTGCGCCCGTGCCCCTCTTTTCTCTTTGGTGAGCAGACCTCCCCAATTTCTCTCTTGTCTCTCTGATTTCTCTCAAGTGAAGCTCACCTTCCCACCCTTGCTCAAAATCTTTGATTCCTGTGAAATCTTGTTCACGAATGTGTCTCTATAACACTTGTGTATATCCATTGCAAATAATCTTCTCCCTTGGGGAGGTTTTGCACCCATAAATAGCCATTTCACCCTCTAACCCAAACCCCGCACACCAAGTGCTCGGTGAAATGCCTAAACTAGCCAAATGAGCTCAAATCGACCCCAAATTTTCTAGCACACTTTAGCTACTACCAATACCTCACATGCCAAATTTCGCACCTATCCAATACTCTAGGCACCTATAACACAACCTATTCATCTTTTTGGTGATCCCTTTTGAGCCGAGTGAAAAAATTAATTTTCCTCTACCAAACTTCAAACCAAGCACTCCCTTCAATCATTCTCATACATATTTACCTGTCAGTGAAGTATCAACTCATTTTTCTGCCATTTCATGCCCCATTTACAATTTCGAACTCTCTATGGGACAATTCATCGTTCAAACACCGTTCTCATCGTTTGACCTCTGTCTTTCCAAATCTCTCAAATTTCTTGTCATAACTCTTTGTGTATATATTTACTCACATTTCATATGCTTATGACTATATGACTAATACGTGCTCACCTCTTCTGTCATTTCAGTGTGCCTGCTTGCCCGCCTGCGAGACTCCTCTCCTACCTGGTTCTTTTCCCTCAAGACATACCTAGGTAGCTAATCAATTCTACATCTTCACTTACCTACTACTTTGTTGCTCTTGCTTATCTGTTGGGGGCCTTCCTCTTTTGAAGGTCCTCAAAAACTTAACTAACATGTTTTTCAGTATGACATAGACCGTTACAGGAGGCTTTGGCTTTGAGATGAAGGTGTGCGTGGTATGAAGGTGTAGTCTAAACGAAGGATAAGCTAGCTCCAAAGCTGTGGCTGAAGAAGCTTCAGCTCAGCACGTTGACGATGGTGAAAGGAGAAACCGACTTAAGGGGGAAAAGACTGTTTAGTCCTCGACAGCTTGCTTTATGGTCAACAGTAAATGTCAAGGACATAAATGTAATTTTGTCTGGGCTGCATCTCGTGCCTATAAATAGATGAACAGTAACACCGTACTGTTCACGCTGACTTGTAATCACTCTCGCTTTCTTCACCTTCTGTCAAACCGAAGGTACAAATGTAATATAAATACCATTGATGTTTATTCATGTTTATACAAAATAAGAATATAAATAGTCTAATGATTTGAAATGATTATTTATATTCCCTTTATGTTTTATATGTCTCTGTCTACATTCCTGCTTAGCAAAATGATGAAGGTATGTCCTTCATGACCTTCGTTTGAAGATCATTATAGCCTAAGGGAGATAATGCTTTGAAGGACGAAGGTCTCTAATCATTAACATTTATGTTGCTTTGTTCTTGGTATTTAGCATCCTAGAACAAGGACCAACATTGGCGCCCACCTCCGGTGAACTCATCCGACCACCTTCAGCAAGCATCGACCATCGTCATGCTGCCGAAGAAGACATCCAGGCCAAGGGCTGCACTACAACCACTGGATGTTAATCAGGAGATGCTACGTGAAGCTAGGAGCCAGAAGAGGAAGGCTACCAGCCCAACACCTCAGGAGGAGGAACTGGACCAAGAGATTAGGGACCTTGAAGCTATCCATCAACAGGTTCAAAAGAAGAAAGAGAAAATGTTCGGCTCGCTGATCTCTAGAGAAAGATTGATGAGGCCGCCGAAGAAATGCGCCATCTCACTGAGGAGGACCAAGACCGAAGGCCCCATCACAGGGAGCTTTGGCAAGAGAATTCATGCAATGATGATGAATGGTATGGAGATTTTCATCATGGTAATTTTGCTTTTGATGATGCTTCTCCTTTGGCAGCAGAGTTATAGGCTACCCCATGGCCCCCATCATACAAGCCACCTCAGCTTCCTATGTATGATGGGCATTCAGACCCCAAGCAGTTTCTGATGAGCTACGAAGCAACCATATCTTCATATGGGGGCAATACTGCAGTCATGGCGAAATCCTTTGTCATGGCAGTCAAAAGCGTAGCACAAACTTGGTACTCTTCTCTCTAGCCAGGGACAATCACATCATGGCAGAAGCTCAAGGATATGCTAATCACCAGCTTCCAAGGCTTTCAGACGAAGCCAGTCACTGCTTAGGCTTTGTTTCAGTGCATGCAAGACCATGAGGAGTACCTTCAGGCGTATGTCCGAAGGTTCCTGTGTCTAAGAGCACAAGCACCTACAGTGCCCAATGAAATTGTCATTGAGGCCATGATCAAGGGGCTTCGGCTAGGACCTACGGCTCAATATTTTGCCAAGAAGCCCCCACAAACCTTGGAGAAGCTTCTTCAAAAGATGGATGAGTATATCCGGGCCAACAATGATTTTCGCCAAAGAAGGGAAGAAGCATACAGGTTTTCTGAGATAACCAAGGGCTTTGGAGGAAGAATTCACCCCAGGCACATCAGGTCGATCCATAATTCCAACCCGACTGATGATAGAGGAAGTCAACCTCAAAGGCAGCAACACAGCTCCCAGTCTTTAGGGCCACAACAAAGCTCCTTCAGATCACTAGCCCCATGAGGTAGAGGCAGCAGAAGCTTCGGAGGAAGATACGGAGATCAGCCCAGAAGACTGTTTTGCTTGTTCTGCGGCGAAGATAAAGGCCACACCATAAGAACATGCCAAGTCACAATTCAGAAACAAAAAGAGATTGCTGAAGCTGAAGCACGGCAGAATCAGCCGAAGCAGGTCCTACATACTGCTTCATGCTATTCTCCCTATGTCCTAGAATACGTAGGTAATCAACAGCCTACGACCTCTGTCGCTTCGGCAAGCCACTCTCAAGCTTCCTGGGCTTAGCTCCCACCACCACCGCTACCACCTACTCTAACCCGAAGCCAGCAGCCAGAAGGGCACTAGCACGCTCAATAGTAGCGCGATTTTCCGGAGGGGTCTAAAGCTCGCATAGTCAATAGTACTGTGCCAGAATCCAAGAACATCTACTAAAGAATATCCTACCATTGGTGTATCTTAATCTTTTCTGTCATTTTATTTTTCTTGTATGAAAAACAAGGCACGAAGGACTGAATTTTGATTTCATGTAATAATTGTGCCCGTATCATTAAGTAAAAGGCTTCCTCCTAATAAAGTTCCGAAGCTACAAAAAGCCATTCCTAAGGGAGCGCAGAGTAAGTTCCGAAGCTCAAAAGTCGTTCCTAAGGTAATGCAGAGCCAAAAATTCCACTGAAATATAAGGTGAAGAAGCTCCAAAGTCGTTCCTAAGGGGATGCAGAGCTTAAATACCACCGAAATAGAAGGTGAAGAAACTCCAAAGTCGTTCCTAAGGGAATGTAGAGCTTAAATACCACTGAAATATAAGGTGAAGAAGCTCCAAAGTCGTTCCTAAGGGGATACAGAGCTTAAAGACTCCAAAGACGTCCCTAAGGGGATGCAGAGTCTTGACTATTTTAGTGTGGGCGTTTGTGTGTTCGACATAAACATCATGTTGCATCATATCATTACACCATTCCGCATAGCATTACATCATACATCATATCGCATCAACAGCAAAGATTGAGCACGAAGCAAATCTTCGGCAATAACTTGAGTGAAAGTGTGCTGAGGCACAAGAAACCTTAGGCAAATACAACTTTATTAGGAAAATATGTTGGCAACAGTATCACACAACAGATTTGCTATAAAAGGGGCTTCTTTCTTTACGAAGCATGAAAAGAAGGGAAGATGTTTTTTGTCGAAGGCTCAAAAATGATATGTGCGTAAATTTCATGCTTCGCAAAGAAATATATTACATTAATTTACATGTTTGTTAATTGATTCATACACAAGTGTTACATTGTATCATTACAACAAAAGCCTAGTATTCTTTGAGAATTTTCTCGGCGGCCTCATTCAGCAGTCTGTCGACGACTTCGTCGACGATGGTATTGGCAATACTCGTCACATCCAGCGCCTCTTTCATAACGGGATCGGCGTGTGGGTCGTACGGCTCAGGTAGCGGGGAAAGTTCATCTGTAGTAAGCAAATCATCAGTCTGAAGCTAGAAAACAAACACCAAAGCAAGAAATCAATAATAATACCTATACACCTTGCGCGCTCGGTAGCCTCTTCGGCTCGCTTAGCTTCTTCTCGAGCATCATGGGTTTCTTTTTCATTTTTCTTTATAATTTTGTTGGCCATTTCTCAGCCACCATTCTCCCAGACATCGGAATAAAACTTCCCGCCCACCAAAGTGGCTTCGGCCGAGGGGTCCTTCGTGTCATCTGTGGAGAAGGCAGCTTCGGTCTGGGCCACAGCTTTAACAAGGTCACAACCAGCCTTCTCTAGAATTGCTGCAACCCCTCGAGCGCTGGCGAAAGCACAAATGTCCCCGCGATCACTAAGGATCTCTTCAAAGGCTTCGACTTATTCACCTATCCAATCAATGACTCCTTCAGGGTCACCTCGAATGAATTTTTCTTCCGAAGAGTACGCACCCACCTTGGCAAAGCTGGTTTTCAGTTTTCTTATGTAATCCAAGGATTTCTCAAAGCATCTCTCCTTGGATTCATGAAGCTCCTCAACATTCTTTTCCAACCTAGCATTCGACCATTCACTTATTTCTTGCTTTACTTTTGCAACTTCAAAATTTTCATTAGCCTCGTCAAGTTTTTTCTGAAGGATCTCAACTTCAGCTTTATGGGCTTCAGATTGAGCGTTAAATATTGCCTCGTCTTTCTTCACTCTGTCCACTAAAGAAAGCAAAATTTTGTCTTTCTCTGTAGCTTCGTTCCTCAGTCTGATAACCTCCGACCGAAGGTTGCCGAGGGCTATCTGGCAACTTTCATCTTCAGCATTCTTCTGTGCTTGCAAAGCGTTGCTAAGAATTAAGCCCTGAAAAAAGAAGGACACAAAGGATCAGCACGAGAATAAAAGACAAAAGTTAATCTATTTATAAGTCCATAACCTCCGTACCTTCAGACTATTGTACGCAAGGCTGTCTGCGAGGTCATCCTTTGACATGGCAGAAAGGTCAACTTCAAGCTTCGGAAACCCCATGTTTTTTGCCATCTCCCGGTAAACAGATATTTCCTTGTTGTCTAGGAGACAGTATAGAAAATCATCTTCATCGGTGCCATTGTATACCAAGGCCCCCTTCGGGTATTTTAGTTCCGGGCGTAGTGTTTGGCTTCTGCGATTTCTTCTTCAGACAACCTTTTTCCGAAGCATGTCGAATAATGAAGTTAAGATCTTCGGAGGGTGCTTCGGGAGTAGGAGATTTAACTTTTTCGGGCGTATCCTTTTTCTCTAGAGCCAAACCAACTTCTGAAGAACCTTCAGTTCTCTGCTCAGTTCTAGCAGGCTCTGTCTCAGTGGGCACTAAGGGCCCAGCTTCGGTTTCAACGCGAGCTATAGCAACTTCGGCAATCTTCTTTGCAGGGGCAGGAGTTAATACCCTTGTCGACTCCATGACAGCGTCCAGCACGCTTGCCATTCTCCTTCTCTTGGGAGTTATTGCAGGAGCTCTCGATACCTTCGGCAATTCTGGCTCTAGTGGCAGACTTAAGATTTTTGGTAGTCCTATCGTTTTCTCTCGGTTTGGCTCTTCGGCTGTCTTTCCTTTAGCTTTGGCAGTATGTTTCAGCGCTTTGGCCGATCTGGTTGCAGGAACCTTTGGCATTTTAGCCAATTCTTCGACGCTTTGACCGACAAGGGTAGACTGTCCTAGCTCCATGATGGAAGATGTCCCTTCACCAAGCTTCGGCACCGTGGCCGTTTCTATATACCTAGGCCGATGCGTTAAAACCTTAATCTTTTTGCATTTCGGCACAACAGAGATGGCCGAGGCGGCAGTTTTCCTTTTCTTTCCCTATTTTCACAAGGGATAAGTATAGTCCGGGTACACGAAGCCGATAACGTCGAAAACTATGTTCAACCTTTTCTTGCCTCGTCCTCCGAAGGCTAAGGTCATGGCATCATCTTTGGCTCTCGTGTATGCCCCAAGCAACTCATCGCTAGTCGCCTCAACACATGTTAGCCAGTCATCACTTGGCTCGTCAAACTGGTCTCTATATCTGAAGGTGTATTTCAAGTAAACCAAACCACCTTGACTAGACCCCGCAGCAGTCTCCTTCGGCATCTCCCAGTCATTCACAAGTGGCCACACTCTGTAGGCTATGTGCTCCTGAACTAGGTCTCTTGTGCCAATAAAGGCGCAAACATTGTTGAAAGCCTTCTGGCATGCTTCAGTATCATTCCCAAGCACAGTAGTCGGCCTTTTGATGCCGAAGCGAGACCAGATAGGGCGTTAAATAATCCCCTTTATGTCCTCCCTTTTAATCAGATTATTCTTAACATAAAACCATTCCTCCATCCAGGCCCTGGGCCACCTTTTTTGAAATGTTGGAACCGGATAACTTATATCAGAACGAGGAATGAAGCCATAGCAACTGAAATTGTTGTGATATTGCTCCTTGCCAGTGGCCTTCGTGTCATACAGTAGCTCGTGCATGTTACAGAAGCACTTCGTGCTTGGTTCTAGCCCTTGGCTCCTCACAGCCCAAACAAAAATACCCATCCTAATTATAGCCTCGGGAGTAATCTAATGAAGGAAGATCTCAAATGTCTTCAACACTTCAACCAAAAATTTGCTCAATGGAAACCGAAGACCTGCCTTCATGAAGGTCCTGTAAACAACAACTTCATCTTCCTCGGGAGCAGGGGTGGCACTACCCCCCCAGCTCTCACAATAGACATATCACGGAAATATCTTCCCTTCATGGCATCAATCTGACTCTGTTTGATGGACGACTTTCCAAAGATAGTATGATTTGGCCGCTAGGGCCGATCTTCAGCATCTTTGTTCCCACTTTCCACATCAAAGTTCTCGTTATCATCAGAATACTCAGATAACCCAGCTAATATTTCATCCGTAATCTTTTCTGTGTTTGTTTTATCCATAGCTTCGTAAAACCCAATTAGAGCAGGGTCTACAACCTTCTCCTCAGACATCTTCTTCTCTTCAGGCATCTAACGACCACTTGTGTAAATAACGAAGCTCACAAATCAAGCAAGATCTGACAACAAGAAATTTCAAGCTTGAAACAATAGCACAAGCAATTGAAATGCACAACAAATGCTATCGCTGCGGGTTCCTATTTATATGCCCAGCGTATTGTAACTTGGCGAGCCCTACATGTCATTTACTTTCGCTATTCTAGCGAAGGGAAGGTGTTTTTTTGGACCTTCAGCTAAAGGCCTTCGTTCACATCGCAGTCTGAATTTGTTAAACATAAAAACAAATTAATACTGCGAGGGGCTACTGTTGGGGGCCTTCCTCTTCCGAAGGTCCTCAAAAACTTAACTAACATGTTTTTCAGTATGACATAGACCATTATAGGAGGCTTCGGCTTTGAGATGAAGGTGTGCGTCGTATGAAGGTGCAGTCTGAACGAAGGACAAGCTAGCTCCGAAGCTGTGGCTGAAAAAGCTTCGGCTCAGCACGTTGACGATGGTGAAAGGAGAAACCGACTTAACAGGGAAAAGACTGTTTAGTCCTCGACAACTTGCTTTATGGTCAACAGTAAATGTCAAGGACATAAATGTAATTTTGTCTGGGCTACATCCTGTGCCTATAAATAAATGAACAGTAACACCGTACTATTCACGCTGACTTGTAATCACTCTCGCGTCACTCTCGCTTTCTTCACCTTCTGTCAAACCGAAGGTACAAATGTAATATAAATATCATTGATGTTTATTCATGTTTATACAAAATAAGAATATAAATAGTCTAATGATTTGAAATAATTATTTATATTCCCTTTGTGTTTTATATGTCTCTGTCTACATTCCTGCTTACTGAAATGATGAAGGTATGTCCTTCATGACCTTCGTCTGAAGATCATTATAACCTAAGGGAGATAATGCTTCGAAGGACGAAGGTCTCTAATCATTAACAATTGTGTTGCTTTGTTCTTGGTATTTAGCATCCTAGAACAAGGACCAACATTATCTTTTCTCATTATCGTGCAGCATGTCAGTAGTCAGTGCAGGATGGTGAGGACGAAGAATGTCACACTGTCAGGGGGAGGACATGATTAGGACCCTCGCCCTTTCAGACAGGACAAGGGCAAGGAAGTCTACCTTGAGCAGCAGGGTGGCAAGAAAAAGAGTCGGTTGGATAGAGCCACTCGTGCAACAATTGCCACAGTAGCAGCAAATCAAGCAGAATAGGGTGGTCAGTTGAGGATCGCTTCCAATCAGATTGCCTTCTGAGTCCGTCACCTCTCGTCTTGGACTCGCTCCGCCCCTACTCGATTCGATCCCTCAGACCCTATCACCACTCCACCTTCTTCCACTACGCTAGCTCCTACCACTCTTGAGCCTTCCACCACACCTGCTGCGCCCACTGCCTCCACCACACTAGCTTCCACTGCTCCTGCTCCCGCTTCCGCTCCACCTCGCTTTTGGGAGCTTGACGAGACTGAGGTGCGTCCTCTTACTGCGGACCCGTGCTTGCTCGACCTTTAGAGAGCCATAGCTGCCAGGGTGTGTCGGTTCCGAAATGTGCTAGTGGATTCTTGGTTGCCCGCTCAGTGGGATCTGGCAGCTGCGCCTGTTTTTAGCACCAGGACCTAGGAGTCCTTCTATAGAGCGTAGTTGATAGCACATATTGCTTTGAGGGCTCACCGATGTTTGGATCTTTCTGCCTTCCGTACAGCAGCCGGTGTAGAGTCTGAGAGTCACATTATATATCTACCAGGTCTCTACTGCCTTCTGATGTTTGGTGGCCGGTTTGTTGAGGAGTGGGTCTGAGTCTTCTATGCTATAGTATGGATCGACCTTGACCATTAGTGGATGAGGTTTCGGTTCGACCATGAGGATATCACTCTGCATATAGCTCAGATCCGGGAGTTATTTGGATTCCCTGAGTCGACGACGAGGCTTCATAGCTTGTGCTATGGTACCTTAGACCCTCCTCGTTGTTCTCATGATGGAGTAGCTCCCGGCACCGCTCATGTTGCCGCTCTCTTCCGGCCTCCATTCTCATATGGCTCTCGGTGCTCTCCTATAGACTTCACCCCAGCGGCGAAGTTCCTTTTTGAGCTGATGAGGCGCACCCTGCTACCGAGGATGGGATACAGAAAGGCCACCACTCATATTCAGCTATGGCTCCTCGGTGCTCTGGTTTCTATCACACTCGGTTTTGGAAGGCAAACCGAATGCGAACCATGTACGTGTCAGGATCAGAAACTCACGTACACAGCGATTAGATAGTTGGACATCATCACACATTACTCAAAATAAATAGCAGAAAAGGTACTTTGTTACATCAAGATGTCCAAGACATCCACAAAGTCATTAACTTAACATAGTCATAATCATAATCAAATTGCGGAATACGAAACATAGAGATGGGGCCTTCACAGGCAGCTGACTGGGGTTTGCCACTAACACAGTTTAACTCATCGTAGTCCTAAACTCCTCAAAGTCCTCCATGTTGCCTGCATCTCCTCCTGAGCACTGATTGCAATGGGGACAACCTGAGATGGGGTGGTTTTTAAAGCAAGGGTGAGTACACATCAACGTACTCAGCAAATGTCCCGTTTAGCTAAAGTGGACTAGCTGTATATGGGGGTTATGGTTAAAGCAGTTGCTTTTAGTTGGTCAGATATTTATTACTAGTAGTAAGCCAAGTTTTAGTAATAAGCCCAGTTATTACCCAAAAATATTCCCTCCAAGAGGAAATACAAAAGACCATAATTATAATCATCACCATTAATCATCATCATAAGGTATCCAAAGTTATTCTAATCAAAGAGGATCCCAAGGCTGCTCTTAGCCGTGAGCACGGCTGATATACCAGTTTCTAACACTCTGCAAAGGTTGCACACTTTACCCACGAGTCGTGATCCCTTTCCAGCCTGGGTTGTACAGACCCGATCTTCACTACCGAGGTGAATGGCGAGGGATACACTATGTAGTCTTAACAAAGCCTATCCTGGTGCATAGCTGCTCGTTACGTTTCGCTAGTCGTACAAACATAGTACCCCTCCCTAAGGTGGGTGACTAACAAAACCAAATCGAATGAACCTCGGCACCCACCCTTAGCAGAGCGAGCACTATACCTTGGTTCCCATTGATGGCTCTCCAGCAAAGCCAACTACACCCCAAGTTCATCTAATTAATCAGCTAAGGGCATCCCATTCCACCCTCATGGTTGTACTATTATCCCAGGTGGTCACCCAACGAACAGGTCCTTATAGAGAGGTAGGAAAATAGCCCGAGTCCCCTAAAGTGCCACAATAACATCATCATAATCATAATAACAACATCGTATCATAAATATTCTCATCATCTTCGTGATTAAAGTAAAGCAATAGCATGAAGCTAACCATAATAATGAAAAGGTAATCAAGGACAAGAAAAATACAGACTAGTCAATCCTTAAGTTTCAATTAAGTAATGCAGGACAGTGAATTATAAAGTAAGTAGGACATAATGGGTCAAAGGACACTTGCCTTCATCAGGTCGCTGCTCAGGAAGGTCTTTGACAACACACTCAGGGACCACGGGTTGCTCATTGTCTATGCAAAGCGATCATGCATTTCAACACATTTAGATAATGACAAAGAAACAGTACACCAAACATGTACAATCAAGTGAACACAAATTCAAAAGAAAATTATAAACACAAGAGGGGAAAATCTAGGTTCTAGGGTAGGCAATTACACCTAGAGGTTTGTGGTTCTCTAAGTACTGCTTATCTCAATAGATTACATAACTTAACTTCATTTATCTTAATGAGACACAAAAATTATACCAGGAATAGGTTCATACTTTACATGTCGTTACTTTCACAAGGTTGATTATCTAATTACCATTAGGGTTTCTTCTAATAAATAAACCATCACTTACACTAGCCTATAGTCTAGGCATAAATTAGCACATGCAGACAATAAGAGATTATAATTTAAACAGGTAGAGAATAATCTTATAAACATTTTTGAAATTTGAATAACTCAATTTGGAGTTCATATGCAAAAGATATAAAATAAACAAGTTTTAGAATTTTAAAATACAAAACTAGGTCCAATTCTACGATAAAATAAAAGGACGGGGGCTTTTCTGCAAATACTCAGGGGCCTACACGCGAAAACTAGGGATGGTGGGTTGATATCCAGAAAGACAGGAGGGTTTTTAACAAGTTTTCCATGCGAACGGGTATCGACTGATCTCGACTTGCGCGATCGCGAATCAACGGCCAGGATTAGATCCGAGCACGAGTGCGCGCGGGCAAGTGCTAACAAGCGAGCTAGGGATGTCAGTGACTGGGGAGGGGGAATGGGCTGACTAGCCGGGCCCAGTGCCAGGGGGTGCAAGCACAGATAGGAGGGGCCCAGGGGCAGAGCGCGCAGACGCGAGATATCCGCAGATCCGAACCGTTGGATCGGGGACGGACGGTCGTGATGGGGTGCACGAGGGTTTTTACAGCTCAGTGACGAGTGTTTCTCCCTCCGCGCGGCGAAGTCACCAGAGAAAGGGCAGACGCGGTCGCCAGGGAGTCTAGGGTCGTCACTGAGGGTTTGGAACGGGTGAAGAAGGTCCGGCGAACTCAATGGCAGGGCTCCGTCTGCAAGAACGGGGCGGAGACGGGAGGAACGGTGAAGGGGAGGTGCTTCGGCGGGTCGGGCAATTCCAGCGAGGAATACCAGCTGCGGGGAGGGGGTTTTGGGCACGCTAAGGCCTGGACTGGCTCCGGCGAGGTAAGGGGAACACTACTAACCATCGCAGGGGCACAGGGCGAGGCTAAATCGGCCAGTCACCACGTGGGCGCGGCGAATCAGCGCTGCTAAACTCCAGCGAAGCCAAATTGGCTAAGGCCAGGCGGAAATAAGGTAAACCAAGCATGGGGACAAATTCCTCAGCCCGGGACGGAGCTCGGGACGGCTTGGCACGGCTTATGGCAGGCTGGACGGCCGGCAGCGTGGTCGCGGATCTCCTACGAGCACGGGCAGCGACGACAGAGCGCGAGAGAGGGCGAGAGTGTGCGAAATGAGGCAGGAGAGAGAGAGCGGCTACGGGTAGGGCTTCAAAAGAGCTGGGGCGCGTGGGCGAGCGACGTGGGCGGTCTCCACGGCGGGTGCACGGATGTGGGTCAACGGCGGTTGCGGAGAAGATGGAGCTGACAAGGTGGCCCCACGATGCAGCGAGAGGGAGCGAGCGCATGGGCGAACGGTCCACGACAATGACGAGGTGGGCCCGCGGCACACAGAGAGAGTGGGCGTGCGCGAGCGAGGAAGTTGGCGCCGATAGGTCAGCGCCACCTGGCAGAGGGAGAGAGGGAGCGAGAGTGCGCGGACACGGGCCGTCGCTGACAGGTGGGACCCACCTGTTAGGCGAAGCGCGCGCGTGGCCTAGCAAAGCTGGGCTGGGCCTGCTAGGCCGAATTCACTTTTATTTTTTCTGGAATTTTCCGAATGCTTTTCTTTTTATTTTCTCTATGGATTTCAAATCAAATTCAAACCCAATTCAAATTCAAACTAATTCAAACATGTGCATCAACCAAAAGAATAATTTAGGCTCACCATGATGCAATATTCCATGACTCACATAGGTTTTGCTATATTAAATAAATAGTTAATCCCCTACAAACTAGACATAATTCTAATAAAAGGTGAGAGAATAAATCTAGAAAGAGAAAAACAAGAGGTAACACCTGAATTTGGTAGACATTAGATAAGAAATTTTATACCCCTAAATTTAGGGTGTTACATTTTCCCACTCTGTGTTTGATGTTGTCGACTTCTTGATCTGTGAGATTGAGGACACAATGTTGCATGGATTGTGAGCTCGGCGTCAGCTGCCCTATGTGCACTACCTCTGTCACATCTTCGTGCAGCTGATCAGTCTCCTCAGTTCCAGGCCACCCTTGATGCCTCTAGACTTCAGTTTGGATTCTACCACCTCTTGTGGACATGGCTCCGGCTTTGGTAGATCTGCTGGCACTAGATTTTAGAGATGAGGATGAGGCTATCCGTCACTTTGAGGATTAGGGTGTCGCTGCTGATACTTCTTCTGAGGATGAGGATCTGAGGATTCCGCCACCACCTCCTGTGCCACATCGTTCCCATGATCACGAGGCTGGTGGCTCCAATGTTGCTCCTCCGGCTGCTCCTCTAGCGATTGACCCTGCTTTGGCCGCTATACTCCAGTCACTCACTCAGCAACAGACTCCACCTGGCAGCAAAGTAGGCCCGTCAGACAACCATCCAACAGCAGATGTCCAAACGGATGTTGTCTATGTTCCAGACTATTCAGGACCGCTAGAACACACTCCAGCAGCTACTCTTGGTAGATAGGGTAGAGCACCGAGCGTTCATGACTCATATCCTTCAGCACACCGGTGGTCCTATGCCTCTAGTACAGTCTGCTCTGCCTTCTTCTCTTCATGCTACAGTTGTGCCAGCAATTCAGTCAGGACCCCAGCTCCACTCCTTTGGTCTAGCCATCTCTCCGCTTAGGCCGGTCACCTTGGACTTCTCTACCCAGGTCATCGGATCAGTCAGTGCTTAGCCACCAGTGCCTCTAGCGTCTTCTGTCGCCACTCCTGCCATGGCTTTCTCTATGCCTGCCCCAACTCTAACAGATCCAGCACTGCAGCCAGCGTCCGAGTCAACACCAGCTCCAGCCTCTACCGCAAATACTAGATCCGAGACTGACTCCGACACCTTGCTCGCGTTTGCGCTGCTTCCTTGACCTCGACCTGATGCGCCTGCTCCTCCTCCTCCTTCCTCCGGGCTCTAAGTTAGGGTAACCCTTTTGGTGTTTGACGCCAAAGGGGAGAGATGCGAGTTGTGAGAGCTAGGGGAGTTAGTTGAGAGCTCATGATCTTTTGATGTAATATATGCATGATACTCTCTGTATTGGCTCTTCGCTTTTGTATGCTTTTTATCTCACAAACTCTATGACATACTCTGAGGGTATTTTAATGACTGTGTGTGTTTATGTTTTCACCTATGTTATTGTCACCAGTCATGCAGTTCTTGTTCATGGTCTTTATCTCATACTTTTGTGAACAAGATACTTATGTTGTGTATGCGCTTATACTTCCTATACTCTTACATAACTTTTCTCTGTCAAACTTATTGAGTATCACTAACTATCTTTAGTATTGACAAAAAAAAAAAACAAACAAAACACTCACACTCTTGTAGGGTTGTCATCAATCACCAAAATCAGAGAGATTGAAAGCATCTAGGCCCCTAGTTGGTTTTAGTGATTAATGACAACATAAGATTATATGTGGCTAACATGTGTTTTGCAGAGCAAATGGTAAGTTAGGTCGCATTACAGGAAGTTGCACTGCAACGGTGAAAAGAATTCCTCAGATAAGAATGTGAAGCGACGACTGAAAAAGGTGAATCAAAAGATGAAGGTCTTCATATTCTAAGTGCTGAAGAAGTTGTGGACACTTGGTATAGAGTTAGGTCTTCTATTTTATTTTAGTCGTACGTGAGCCACATAAATTTCTGCAATAAAGGAGCACACGTGACTTGACCCCAATTCCAATCCAACTCCACGGGACTCCAAAAACTGCTCAACATAGTGCAGATCAATCCAGTATCAATTGAATGTACTCAACTATTGGCAAAGAACCACTCCAGAAAAATACAGAAAACCATATTCAAAATTGTAGATCGGAGCAAGGGGCAGTGTCATGCATTAGAGCGACAGTGCTATGCAACAATATTGCGCAGAATGACCTCAAATTTTTGACAACAACAAGTGTAGAGGAAGAAAAGATGTTTCTTGAAGTTTGAACTAAAACAAATCAACACTTCACAAATCTATTCAAAATCTCAACTTGAATGCGGTTTTGTTGGGATTTTCTAAAACGAGATCAAAACGAATCAAAATTTGTTCATGATCACAAACTACTTAAACAAGATGTTTGTAGTGATCCAAAGACTATTTCTCACCCCAAAGCAATCCCAAATCAAACCTCAACACAAGAGATCAAAAAATATCACAAAAACATAATAGAGGGATTAAGAGAGGAGAAAACAAATCAAAAACTTAGCGGAATCAAACTAAGCACTTGATTTGAAAGCACGCTAGCATAGTGTGGTTATGGCCACACTTCCTCATAAAATCACAAGTGCACAGATGCGGAGTTCAAAACATCTATGGATCTCCTGGCTAGACCTCTTACAAACTCAGAATCAAGGACTAAGTGCTCAAGTGGAATAAGCATAAATGAAAGCCAAAGAGATATGTGAAACAACCAGCCCTCCCTCATCTATTATAGGGGTTATTTAACTAGACTAAACTACCCCTAGATAGAGCTTATCCACTTAACTGGGGGAAAATGGACCAACTCCTGGAATATGCATATGACGACCATGCGCTCTTCACGAACTTGGTTCGCCTTGACACACCCTTCATGATGATGCTACGTGCCGCCTTTGATTTATGCTGGAACCGCACCACCGGATGTTAAACTTGAAACTTGGTGAAACCAGCCCCCAATAGAGCTGGGTGGTTTTAAGGCTCAACCACTGAAACCACTATGAGTAGTGTACTCTATACACGTCCCCATGTCCTAGACATGTGTCCCGCCAGTCCATGACCGCGTCGACAACATGATTAGCTCCTCCATGTCCTTGCGCTCATCGGTGTCCCTAGGTATCAGCCACCATAGCTAGTCACCTAGCTTGTCTAGTCCCTCATTTAAGACTCAACGCTTGTCTTTTGCCATTGTCGTTGGTAACGAAGGCTGATAATGTGAAGGAGGTGGAACAGACTGACCCTGTCCCCAAACAACATCATCTTCATCATCTTCAGGAGTGGAGAAGGGGACACCATAATGATGTTGGTGCCACTGCTCAATGTCTTCAAAGGGTTGATGCAGAGGGACGTCATGGGAGCAAGGTGGCAAAGGCACACCAGGGGAGACTGACTGACGACGGATGTTGTCATCTGTCTCCTGTTAGCGGTGATCCAACTCATGCACATCAGCGGAGATGTTCTGACACATAGAGAACATAGCAACAATACCATGAGCAAGACACGAGCCAAGACCTCTGCCTTGACCTCTACCACAACTGCTACGATCCATAGGACGCAAAGATGAAGCAGCCCAAGAAGAAGATGGAAGATGAGGAGGCATAGGAGGGGTCTCATCAGAAGAGTAATATTGCCTGACAACTCTAGTAGGCGCTCTCTTTGATCTACCAGCAGGATTGGCAGGATCTATCCAATAGGGAGTGTAGGCAATAGGATGAACTTCTTTCTCAAACCATGTATGAGAAACAACCTCAATCATGTTCATGATAAAAGGCACATGAGCACAACCCTTAGTTGGATAGAAAGAAACATAAATTATTTCCTGCCAAATCAGGTCAAAAATATTGAGCCGCTGGGTCTTGTTGGGTTGCATAAAGAAGAGCAGTGTCTGACTGCCACCAAGGACATTGACCTGATTCCATCCTTTAGGCAACAAAGTCATCGTAAACAATGCATTAAGATATTTGAAATAGCAATGCAAACTGGGTTTTCCAAAGCTCGTTATTAGGACACACATGGATATCCATCACTTGTTCATGGGGTGGCTAATTAAACTCATGCACATGAGCCTTGTCTGGAGCAATGTCTGCATCTGAGAACCCAAGAATGTGTGCAAACCTGGCATAGCTGACCTTGTACCAAGTTCCCTCAATATTGAAATTCATATAATGGTGAGGATAATCGCCATCTTCATTACCAGGCATAATCCACAAGGTGGAATAGAACTGCACAATGACTTCATTGTTCCAATCATATGAGAACATCATGATATCTTGCATACCTTTTCTTTCATATGCTTGTAATGCTTTTGTCAAATCTAGATCTCCCATGTTTTCGCAATCCTCCCAGTTGATAGGACGTTGCAAAATGATGGGTTGATGCTTTTTCGACATAATGACCGAATTGTAGAAGTCTACATGAAAGAGCACCTAGAAGCGGTTGCCCTCAATTTGATCATCCCTCGTGAAGGGACAAGGATTGGCGTACCTCTTGTCCTGCAGCTGTTTCGAACCACCCTTGGAGGAATAATCCACGGTAGGTTCACCACCACGATGAATGGCACGAGCTTGGTGAAAGCAAAGCTCGCGGACAATAGGCGCATCAGGAGGAGCGAGCATGACGATGTAGTCCATGCCACCATTGTCATCATCCATAGGGGCCGACCCTAAGGATTAGGATGAGCAGCACGACCAGCTGTAGTTCGAGCACGTCGTTCCCTAGGCTGGGTACTAGGCCCAACCTCGACGGTGCTAGAACCACAACCCCGCTTCTGTAGGGAGCGTCGAGGGCGCTCAGTAGGCACTTCTTCTTCTTGGATTTTTGTGGAAGAATTCTCTAAATCACTCTCCACAACGGAGGGCCTTCGAGGACGCACCATCTTCCAAAGGATATACAATGGTAAGAAACAACGAACACAAGGTGTGGTGATGAAATAGATGAGGGAAACATGATGAACTCATTCATGAATGGTTCAACCGACCCAAGGGATGTGTTCAACTGAGCATGAACGGTTTCAACCATGTTTTCCCTTGATGTCACCCAATAGAATGTAAATCCATGGAGAAATTCATCCATACAACACACATTTCCTTTATCTTGAGTGGATTTACAAGAAATTTCAAGGAATCAAAAGAACTCCCCAAAAACACATGAACATACCTTGGAGAGAAGCTTGAATCCAATCCACGCAAGAGAGAGTGAAGGGGAAGCACTAGGGAGAGCAGATCTGAGATTTCCCTAGGTTTCCCTCATAAATCAATGGGGAATGGGTGGATTTGGTGGAGAAGAGGGAGAGGAGTCTAGAGGAGGCGGCGGGCTCGGGCTAGGGAAGAGGAGGAGAGAGAAAAGATAAGAAATAGGGCAAAACCTGAGTAGTCTGCGTAGACTCTGTTCAACTGGCCCTAGGCTGGTTCAACCGGGAACGTCGTAGAGAGATTTAAAGTTATTTCTGGTCCAACTGGCCCTAGGGCCGGTTCAACCGGCCTAACTCAGAAAAACTAGAAAAAAATCTTAGAGAGATATAGAGATAAAATGAGGAGTTCCATCAAGAGAAAAACATTTTGAAACAAATGAAACACAGTAGAGCATATAACATTCAATTTTATATACAAGTTTTCAAGCAACGTTACGAGAATCTAGAATATTTAGTTCACTCCTCAAAGTGCAAAACCTAGTCTCATCGAGAGGCTTTGTGAAGATATCGGCTAATTGATTTTCTGTGCTCACATGACTGATTTCGATAAATCCTTTGGTTTCGTGGTCTCTTAGAAAATGATGACGAATATCAATGTGCTTGGTTCTGGAGTGTTGCACTGGATTGTTTGTGAGTTTTATGGCACTCTCATTGTCACACAATAGTGGAATTTTGTTAAACTCACATCCAAAGTCTCTCAAGGTTCGCTTCATCCATAACAACTATGCACAACAGGCACCAGCTGCTATGTATTCAGCTTCGATAGTGGATAGTGCAACACGGTTTCGTTTCTTTGAACTCCAAGACACCAGAGATTGCCCAAGGAATTGGCAAGTTCCAGAAGTACTCTTTCGATCAACCTTGTAACCGGCATAATCAGAGTCAGAGCAACCAAGTAGATCAAAAGTGGAGCCCTTGGGATACGACAAGCCTAGGTTGGGAGTGTGAACCAAATATCTAAGAATTCTCTTAATGACCACTAGGTGAAACTCTTTCAGGTTTGATTGGAACCTTGCATGCATGCACACGCTAAGCATAATATCAGGCCTAGATGCACAAAGATATAACAAAGAACCTATCATGGACTTATAAAGCCTTTGATCAATGGACTTGTCTTCATCGTTAAGGTCAAGATGTCCATTTGATGCCATGGGCGTCTTTTAAGCTTAGCATTGTCCATGTTGAACTTCTTGAACATGTTTTTGATGTACTTAGTTTGACACATGAATGCTCCTTCCTTAGTTGTTTAATTTGAAATCCTAGGAAGTACTTTAGTTCACCTATCATAGACATCTCAAATCTATTTGTCATGACTCTACTAAACTCATCACAAAAAGTCCTATTAGTACTGCCAAATATAATGTCATCGACATATATTTGGAACATAAATAAATCATGATCAAATTTACGAGTGAAAAGTGTAAATTCGGATTTGCCTATTTCAAAGCCATTTTTGAGAAGAAAAATTCTTAAGGCATTCATACCAAGCTCTAAGGGCCTATTTGAGCTTATAGAGTGCCTTATGGAGCTGGTAGACGTGGTTGGACTTCTTTGGATCTTCAAATCCTAGAGGTTGCTCAACAAAGACCAATTCTTGAATGGGTCCATTTAAGAAGGCGCTCTTGACGTCCATTTGGTAGAGCTTGAAATCATGGTGAGTAACATAAGTAATTAACATTCTTATTGACTCTAACCTGGCCACTGGAGCATAAGTCTCCCCAAAGTCGATGCCTTCTAATTGAGTGAATCCTTGAGTAGCTAGCCTTGCCTTGTTCCTTGTAATCACACCATGTTCATCTTGCTTGTTTCGAAATACCCACCTGGTTCCAATCACGTTCTTTTTGGGTCTTTCAACTAAGGACCAGACTTCATTCCTAGTGAAGTTATTTAGCCCCTCTTGCATCGCCATCACCCAATCAGGATCTTTTAGAGCTTCTTCTACCTTAAGTGGCTCAAGAGTGGAAACAAACGTGTAAAATTCACAAAAATTTTCCAATCTAGAATGAGTTGTTACCCCTCTCTTGATGGTACCCAAGATGTTGTCGATAGGATGATCCCTTTGCAAGCTTTGATGAACTCGAGGATGTGTAACTTGGTGTTGACGTTGAATGGGCCCATCATCCTCTTGTTCTTGTGGAGCTTCTTCACCTACTACATCTTCAAATACTTGAGCCTCATGCATATCTTGTGGCTCACTGACTTCTTGATCTAGTTGATTTGAAGTTAAAGGATTTGTTTTTGTGATGTTTTGATCATCCTCCATTCTTGCATCTTCATGTACAACTTCATTAGTCATCCAAATCAATTCTTCAACTTCATCCTTTTCTTGTGGCCTCACTTCACCAATGGCTAGGTTCTTGATTGCTTCACAAGGTGATACATCATTTCTTGTCAACTCATTAGCAACATGCCTTTGCGAGCCATTAGATTCATCAAATGCCACATATACCGCAATTTCAACAACACCAGTGGTATTGTTGAAGACAAGATATCCATGAGCATTTGATGCATAACCAAACAAGAAGCCCTCGTCCACTTTTGGAGCAAACTTTGAGCCTTTTGCTTTTTTGTTAAGAATAAAATATTTACTACCAAAAACTCGAAAGTAATCAACTTTTGGTTTGTTACCAGTGAGTAGCTCATAAGAAGTATTCTTGTAAATCTTGTGAAGATAGAGATGGTTGATTGCATGACACGCAGTGTTGACAGCTTTAGCCCAGTAGTCTAGAGTCTTGTATTCATCAAGCATGGTCCTTGTTGTCTCGATAAGACTTTGGTTCTTCCTTTCCACGACACCGTTTTGTTATGGTGTAGGGAACGGAGAACTCATGCTTGATGCCCTCTTCAGCGAGAAAGTGATCAACACCTGTGTTCTTGAATTCTATTCCTTTGTTGCTTCTTACCTTCTTGATCTTTAGTTCAAATTCATTTTGTTCTTGCCTCATAAACTTCTTTAGGATTTCTTGAGTTTCACCTTTATCATTTAGAAAGAAAACCCAAGTGAATCGAGAAAAGTCATCAACAATAACTTAGCCATATTTATTTCCATGAATACTAAGGTAGGCCACTCGCCCAAAGAGGTCCATGTGTAGAAGCTCCAAAGGCCTCTTGGTGGTGACCGCATTCTTTGGATGGTGTGGAACTCCATGTTGTTTACCTGCTTGGCAAGCTCCACAAACCCTATCTTTCGCAATGTAAAATTAGTTAGTCCAACAATGTAATCATTCTTTAGAAGTTTGGCCAAGTTCCTCATGCCAACATGAGCCAGCCGGCGATGCCAGAGCCAACCCTTGTCGGATTTTGCCTCTAAACAGGTATCAGTGCCACTCTACTTGTTCAGAAATCAACAAGTTAGAGCTTACCTGTCAACCGTCATGTAAAAGAAACAGATGAATCCTCCCTTCTAAGAATTTTCACACAAACATTTGTAGAAAGACAGTCAAAACCCATTCCACACAGTTGTGAAACATATAGAAGACTGTAACTTAAAGAATCAACTAAAAGAACAATTGACAGTGATTGATTGTTTGAGATAGGGATGTTACCAATACCAACCACCTTACTTTTGTCGCTATCCCCAAAAAATCTCTTGTGTTTCTTGGGCCAACTGCAAAGAGTTGAACATGTCTTTCTCTCCGGCCATATGATTTGTGCATCCATTGTCAAGTACCCAACTTGACCCACTGGAGGAATAGACCTGCAAAACAGAGTTATGCTATACATTTAGGTACCCAAATTGAATTGGGTCCTTGAGTGTAAGTTATCGATTTGGGTACCCACACACTCCTTTTCACTGCTTTCCTCTTTGTGTAGGCACCCACATATGTAACAATCATTTTACCATGATCTCAAGTCAACATATAGTCATAAAGATAAGAATTAGAGATGTAGAAAGGAGTCTGTTCTCCTCTTGTAGGAACAATATTCTTCAACTTACCCTTGGGATCATCATTTACCTTCTCATGAATTTTGCTTGTACTAGCATTTGAGGAGTGAATCCTTCCCTAGGCGTCATACAAGGTGGTCCCTTCTATGAACTTAGCAGACTTCCACTCCTTATGCTCTACGCTAGGGTTTAACTTTGACAGGTTGTAGCTAAGTGCTCTCTTTCCATGGTTGTCCCTTAAGGGCTTATACTTGGCTCCAACTTTCTCTAACCCATCATTGCGATAAATCTTCCTAATGATTTTCTTGGTCTCAATCTTATGTGTACCTTTCTTCACAATGTTAGCCATATAGCAATTTGCATGATATGTTGAACAATTTTTGCAAGTATTTGAACTAGAAGAGCTAGCATCAGAGTTCATTACAGAGCATGAAGCAGTGGTGGTCTTAAGAGTGTCAAGTTGCACTTGAAGTTCTTGACTATGAACTTTCAAACATGATAAGTTTGTTTCATGTGCCTATTTTGCATTTGCAAGACCAACAATGGAGGTTTTTGCACAAGACAGATCATTATTCTTTTCCTTTAAGGTGGCTTTGACTAACGAGAGTTCTTTAGTCAATGTCTTCAACATTTATTCTTTATTAATGATCAACTCTTGTAACTCCAGGTTTCAATTCTTTTCAAGGATGAGCAAGTCTTCTTGAGCTACAAGAGTTGCCTTTCTATTTTCTAAATTCTCCATTAATTTAGTGATTATGTTATAACCATTCAAACCAAATTTGCTAATAATTTTAGTTTTCATACTATGCTCATCATTAATGCCATCAAAAGTACTTGCATTAAATAAATGTACCTTCTCTCCTTTTGCCGTGAGACAAGTAGGCGTTTCGATGTCGTCGGTGAGGTTTATGAAGAGTCGCAGTTTCGATGTAGACTGATGAATGGCAATACTTGTCACTTCTTCCTCATCTAAGCTTGAACTTTCTTCATCAGAATTCCATTCTTCACCAATGTGTGCTTAGCCATATTTCTTCTTCTTGTATTGGCCCTTGCTCTTCTCAGCTTTGTTGTACTTGTCTTTCTTGTACTCCTTTTTGCCTTCTTGATCCTTCTTGTTTGGACAATCTGCTATGAAGTGGCCGGACTTGCCACATTCATAACAAGCTCTCTTCTTGCCTTTCCTTTGAAATTTGTTGCTTCCTTTGGCATACTTCTTGAACATCTTGATGAACATAGCTACCTCTTCATGAAGATCAGCACTTGAGCTATCATCATCACTTGAGCTCTCAATGACTTTCTTGTGTTTGTGATCCTTGCTTGAAGAAGACTTCTTTAATGACTCCTATTCATTTGCGACCAAAGCATTTGTATCTCTTGCCTTTGTTCAAGCTTCTTCAGACTCAGATGTTGGATTTTGGCAAATAGCTGATGAGGAGTGTCATCTCCTCATAATCATCCTGATCTCCAATCATTCTTGCCAAACCCATGTCTTTTTCTTTATAAGCTCTCATGAACAATTTTGTGACCTTTGAATCATTCCGGTCTTCACTTCCAAGCACCCTTATCTTATTTACTAGAACCATCAAGCGATCAAAGAGTGACTGTAGTGACTCACCCTTTATCCAGTCATACCTTGCTAATTCACTGTTTAAGGACTCAATGCGGTGTCTTTTGGATTTGGGATCACCTTCGTGTGGCATCTTGATAATGTTCCAAATCTCACAAGCATCCTCCCATCCTTAGACTTTCCGGTATTCTTCTACACTTATACTTCCTTTGATGATGCTCACTGCCTGAGCATTCCAGTGGAGATCTTGCATTATCTCTAGGGTCATCTCTTCACCAAACTTGTGCTTGCATACTCCTACATGCACAATCTCCTAGAGACTTGGATGCACACCAATTAGATGAGACTTCATCTTATCATCCCACTCATCATAATTCAACTCACTAAGAGTTGGAAGTTTTCCGAGTGGTGCCGAAGAGAAGTTTGGTACAAAAGATCTAGAGTAATCAAATGGAACCTTATTGAATTCATAGTTCTTACTCTTACTTGGTGACTCCTCGGTATTGATATTCAACCAAGTCGTTGTTGTAGTCAATCAGCTTCTTTCCTTTGTCTTCTTCCTCTTTGGCCTTCTTCTTAGCCTCGTCATCTTTCATCTTGAGGAACATATTTTCAGCAAGCTTCATGGCGATGTTGATGATTTGAGGATCCAACTTCTCGCCGCTCGCCGTGGTTAACACTTCCTTGAGCAGGGATCCTCGTTGTTTCTTAGAGCCGACATAATTGTTTCCTCACACGGTTAAGCGTTATAAACGAGGTACGTAGCTCTGATACCAATTGAAAGTAGGCTAGAGGTGGGGTAAATAGGCTACACCTACAATTCTCAACAAAAAACTTTGAACTTTAATGAGAAAAGATAGTTTAACAAGTGAGGCCGATTCAACCGATCATGAGGCCAGTTCAACCGCAAATCACTTGTTCAACTCCGAACTTAACAAAAACTGCTCAGATCTATAATGATTAAATGCAATGGAATAATTGATCTAAAATTAACTAGATAGATCTGAGATAATAATGAACAAGTCAAAACCACAATGAAGCACATAAGACACAATTTTTATAGAGGTTCGGTCACACCACCAAGGTGCCCTAATCCTGGTTGAGGTGCCCACAAAGTGCCAGGTCTTTCTCAACCCCGTTCCTCAAATGTAGACCACATAGGTTAAGGCAATCCCTTACTCAAATTTTGCCACAAAGAGCCGGTGATACAAAACGTTCTTGGGGTCATCCACAAATTTGGAGACTCCCAAGACAAGATTACAAGCACACAAGGAACGACACGTTCCAAGAACAATTAGATCACAAGTAAGAACGATTTGCACTAACTAGAGAGAAAGAGAATGAAGAACTTGAATCAAAATCACGCTTTAGATTGAAAACTTATCCCACACCAATGAATCTTCCCACCAATAAAGGGGGGACAACTTAGGGCATGAGATCAGAGTTGAAATGCTATGAATCAAAGGAGGACAACCATCACAAGGGTTTGGTTCATCGTTCTAGGGTTGGGGCAAAGAGAGGAAAGGTTTTTATAGCCCCAGAAATTAGATCTGGCTGATTTTGTGTGGCTGCGCAAGTACTGGTTGAACCGGCCCTAGTTGAACCGGAAAAATCTAGAGAAGAACTTAGTCATTTTCGGTTGAACCGGCCTGCACTGGAAAACACAGTTTTGAAGGGAAGGAGAAGAAATCACATGGCGACTTCGCAACTTTCCAAAGCTAGAATTTTGAAGCGGATAGAATTAGTTGCTGCATACCATCCTTACCTTGTGAAGGAACTAATCATATGAAGATCCCTATTACTAATCAAGAATAATCAAAATACTTTGGGATCTCCAACAGAAAACACCTATAGATCTTTATCCTTTTAACACTTGGTTTCCTCTTAGTTTGTTTATTTCTTTCCTATGCATCTTGTTATGATTTAAAACTAACATACACTAGGAGAAAACTCATTTGCATATTTTTATTTGTTTTGTCCATTAATCACCAAAACCCTCAAGAGGTTGATTGCACTTACAAGTTACACCTTAGAGTAAGGGAGGGAGAGAAAGAACACACAGAAGAGCGAATCGCAGCAACACACACAAGAAAGAAGATCACGAGTGCACAAAGTCACAAAGACGCAAGAACAACTCAGAAATGTCACTTGGATCTCACTAAATCACTAGAACACTTTGTTGCAGAGTTTCAGAGTGTTGGTGTGCTCTTGGAGTACTTGGGTGCTGAATGGAGACACCCAGGGGCTCTATTTATAGTCCCAAGTGGCCTAGGAGTCGTTGCTTCCTTCCTTAGAAAGTTGCAGATCTGGGTTGTCTATGGGGCGCACCGGACCGGACCGGTTTGGTGCCCCTAGTTCAGTATCTGATTGGGCGTCTCCTTCATCTAGCGGGTACTGGACCGGTTCGGTGCGCCACTAGACTGAGCCTAGATGTTGGCTCGCCAGCACGTAGAGAAGTCGACCGTTGGAGTGGGTACTAGACCAGTTCGGTGTGCCACCAGACTGAGCCTAGCCGCTGGCTCGCCAGCACGCAGAGAAGTCAACCGTTGGAGGCGGTCAAATGACACACTAGACCGTGAACAATAGAGGTCCAGAGAATTTTAATAAAAAATCTCAAAAGCAAGCAGTACGGCACGAACTTGGTCCGGTGCACCACCGAACCGGTTCAATGTGGTCCAGTCCAGACTAGATAAGACTGTTTTGAGCCTATCTCCTCCAAACCTTTTTTATTTTCCTTGAGGGCTTCTATATGACTTAGACAAGCATAATTAGCATGTAATTCAATTGACTAAGTGTTGGGGACTTAAGTGATATCCTGGCCCCTGGGATAGTGATATCCTAGCCCAAGGCTTAATAGAATTAATAGAGTATCCATACCAACAAGGTGCATCTTCTTTTTCGAAAGCCTAGCTCGAAAGAACCTCCAAGTTAAGCGTGCTTGGCTTGGAGCAATTTGGGATGGGTGACCGACCAGGAAGTTTTCTCGGGTGTGCATGAGTGAGGACAAAGTGCACACAAAAGACTCGTGTTGGTCTGTGGGGACAATATATGATCCTAGAGAGCTGCCAGGAGTAAGTACCACCGGCCCGAGATTGGAGGGGGTGTTACAAGTGGTATCAGAGCCAACCCTTGTGGTTTCACACGCGTGTGTGGGTTAGGATTCGAGTATATGGCGCATGATGCATGTGGGCCCGAAGTGGTCACATGGCATGGCATATGACGACACTAGACACACAGACATGGCTAAGAGGGGAGGTTCCTAGAATGGGGTTGACCAACGAGGACGTCAGTCTTCTAAGGGGGTGGATTATGATATCCTAGCCCCTAGGATAGTGATATCCTTGTTGGGGACTTGTTCTCAAATGCTATGAGTCAAGAACAAGGCAACACAAAACGTTAAAGGTTAATACCCTTCGTCCTTCGAAGCATTATCTCCCTTAGGATATAATGATCTTCAGACGAAGGTCATGAAGGACATACCTTCATCATCGCAGTATATGATAATGAAAGAAGAAGCATATGAAATATAAGAGGCAACATGAATAATCATATGATATTATTAATATCTCTTCTTTTTATTATCATGGATAAACAGAAACAGTATTGAATTACATTTGTACCTTTGGCTTGACAGAAGTTAAAAGTCCAAGCGTGACGCATGAGCGAATACCAGTCAGCGTGAACAGTACGGAGGTACTGTTCACCTATTTATAGGCATGGGACGCAGCCCGGTCAGAATTACATTTATGCCCTTGATGACTAGTTATAATCATGACACAAATCATCATGGACTGATCGGTCTTTTCCTCTTTAAGTTGGTGCAGCCCTTCGTCTCAAGGCATGTCGCTATGCCGAAGCTCCCTGGATCGTAGCTTCAGCGTGTACCTTCGTGCTGTGTTTGATTATACACTGATCTTTTGAAGGTGTTTCTTCTTAAAGGACCTTTAGCGACGAAGCAGGCCCCCAACAGTAGCCCCTTCGTAGTGCTAGATTGTTTTTCGTAACGAGCTTGATCCGTGAAAATCTTCAAGGCTTCGGAATGCCGAAGGTCCGAAAAACACCTTCCCTGAGCTCATTGCCGAGAAACAATTAAAGTATTTCGGGCGCGAGGTGGGCCACCACACAGCGGGGTAGTGGTCCACCGTTCAGCGGGTGCGGGTGACTGTTCGGCGGGTGCGGACGACTTGGCGATTCACCTTCCCACCTGCAGCACTATATAAACAGACGGGTAGGTGTGAAGTTACCATAGCATTCATTGCCATTGCACTGTTGTGCTGTTGAAAAATTTGACCATAGCCGAAGCTTTTTCACCGCATTCTCGAGCGAACCGTCATTTTGAATTAGCTTCGTCAAAAGATGGAGATTCGTCAAAACTGTAAAAAACATCAGCTTCGTAAAAACTACAAAAAGATCCATCAGATGGCCAGAGTACGCTCGACTGCGAGGGTGACCTGTGAAGGAGAGGAGACTGAAGCCACTGAGACAGCTCCAATCTCCGAAGTCATGAGGCAATCGAGGTTAGTTGTGACAGAGGGAGCCATTGAAGAAGGTGCACCTGCTGCCGAAGCTGAACAAGCTGATGTTGAGGAAGAAAATGCTGATGAAGAATAAGATTATAGCATTCTGATCCCATCAAAACCCAGCCACTTGGATTTTGAAAAATCTATTGTGTCTGAAACTGATATGCCCATGATGATAAAACTGGGCTACTTCGGAGAAGCTGAGAAGAAGCTTATTCATTTTGCTAGAGAAGAAACCACTCCAAAGCCGAAGGATGATGAAGTAGTGGTTTTCAAAAGCTTTTTAGGGCAGGATTGTGATTTCCCTTGAACAAGATGATTGGAGAGGTTTTGGATAATTTTGAGATTTTTCTTCATCAGCTGACTCCTAACGCCATCGTTAGGCTCAACATCTTCATCTGGGCCCTTCGAAGCCAAGGGATGGACCCTAATGCTGAAGCTTTCTGCCGAGTGCATGAGCAACATTACCAAACAAAGGCCAGGGAAGACGGGCTGCATGAAAATTTTGGTTGTTATAACTTCACGTATCGCAAGGATCTAAGGCTCCGGTCCTCAGTTATCGCACCAAGTGGCCAACTGGCTGGAAGAGTGAGTGGTTTTATATCAAGGCCGATGAGAAGAAGAGGGAGAAGCTGAAGACGATGGTCATGAGCCCACTGAGTTTAAGCTTCGGGATGACCATACCCTTGTGCAACATGAAGCCAGGGTTACCATGCCAGCTAGCCGTAGCAGAATTCAGAGTGGTGGCTGAACATATCAGCACCAGGGATCTAGTATAAGAATACTTGGTGAACAGGGTCTCTCCAACATTGAGTGAATGGAGTATGCTTAAGTTGAAAGGAACAAAGAAGAAGGGTGAACTTGTTTGATTGCCCTATTGCTTCAAGTTTGAGAAACAATTCAAAGAGCCTTGCCAAGAGTGGCTAGAGATGATTGAGGCTATGTGCAACGAAATTTTGGGCAATTATACCAAAAAGGAAGATCAACTGATAACTGCAGCATTCGGCACCCGACCAAAACAAAGGTTGAATCGGGTAATGGACGCTTTAAACTTTGAATACCTTGACTATGAACGACTAAGCAAGGGTGCCGAAGGACCAAAGAGAAAAAGGGTTGTCAGTGTTATGAGCAGATAGGCTGCTAGGATGGTGAAAGAGGACGAAAAAGCTTTGAAAAAGAGAAAATTCAGTCCTGAGCCGAAGGTGGCGACCTCGAAGAAGAGAAAAACTGCAACTCCAGAGCCGAAGATGGCTGAGATAGAGGGGAAGCTCCTTCGACGCCTTCTGGTGGCGAAGTAGAAGAAATTTTAAAGGTAATGACCGAATCCTTACCTATCAAGCTGTTAAGTCCTCTGGGGCCACATCTGACGAAGCTTTTACAGAAGAAGGATGAGCCTTCCGCAGCGAAAAAGGCGGTTGGGCCAAAAAAGCGAAGAATTGTTACTGTTATGCAAGCCATTGAGGAAACTCCACCGTCGGCCTCAGCATCAAAAATGACACCAGCTGCCGAAGCTGCTACTTCTGCTAAAGCTGTGACTGCCGAAGCTACCAATCTGGAGAGTACATTATCTGCTATTGATAAAGTGCTCTTGGATTTGGCCGCAGAGGAGACTGACGCGGCTATAGAGGGAGTCCTGGCTGTAGAGGAGACTGCTGCGTTTATAGAAGAAGCCCTGGCCGCAGTGCCTGGAAAAGGGAAAGAAATTGTCGAAGATACTTCGGAAGAAAAAATCTTCAACTTTCAAAATCTTTGGTCAAGAATTATCCAAGGCCGAAAAGGAGGAGCTGCAAGAGTATGCTATATCATGTGGATACCAACCAGGAGCCATGCTCTTTGGTGGAATCAACAAAGAAGCCTTAGGATGCATTCGAGACTGCACCAGTGCGAAGGTTATCAGCACTCTATCGAAGAGTGTTGGTTTTCCAAAGCTTGAAGCTGACATCAGCAGCTACCGACGACAGCATATCGTCGGTAGCTTATTCTACTCCAACTTTAAGGTAAAGCTTTTTTCCTTAGTTTTTATTGTTTTGTGATTAAGCAGAGATTTCTGATGAAGATTATTTTGCACAGAGTATGCTGCTAAGCCTTGCGAATGCAACAAGACCTCGAAGATAAGAAGAATGAGGTTATAATCGAGGGCTTGGAAAATAAAATCAAAGATCATGAAGCTTCTCTAGAAAAGAAAGACTTCCTTCTTCAGACAATGAAGGGTTCATTGGCTGAAGCCCAAGCCGAAGTTGCCAGATTAAACGATGAACTCCTCCGAAGATCAGAAAGCTTCGAGCAAGAAAAGAAGAATTTCGATGCGAAGCTCAAAACCGAAGTCGAGAAAAGTTCGAATCTGCAAAAATCCTTAAAAGAGCTTCAAAACATATGCTTGAACTTCGGCAACCGGTGCGCGCAGCGGCTGAAACAGGTCTTCAACTCAGTGGGAGCCAGCTCTGAAAAATTTGAACCTTCGGTTGAAGAACTGCCAAGCACCTTCAAACATATTGAGAGCAAAGTTGAGGTGCTTGACAAAGTAATAGCTGGGCACGATGACTTCTGTGCCCTGCTAGCTTCTCGCGTCACAGCTGTGGCTTTTATGAAGGCTGGTTGCACACACGGAAAGATTATCAACAGACCGAACTTCAGCTTATCACCAGCAGACCTAGCCAATATCCCCAGCCTAGCCCGAAGTATCGGGAATAGATTTATAACACAAATTTGGACGAAGGGTGGGCGGGACTTAGTTGGTGACGAAGCTCGAAGTCATCTTAAGCCGGTATTAACCTTGTACCTGTTTGCTTACCTTCTCCTGAGATTACTTTTTTACCTTATACTGCTTTGTTGTGTACACGATGACGATGCCGAAGGTCAATAATCTGAAGCTTGACGAAGACTGATGAAGCTGCTGCACAAAGCTTTAGAGACATTCGAATTATCTTCGCAAAAGATATTGTAATTTAGAAATCAAACATTACTCTGTAAATTGGTTCATACCTTGTAATATATTTTTACCTTTTCATCCGTGTGTGAATTGCTTTGGTGTGGACGAAATTTGTATCTTTTGAGTCGAAGGCGAAAAACACCTCCCCTTCTTTTCGTACACATCGAAGCATATCTTTGCTTCTCTATACTCGTCGAAGCATTGTCATCAAAGCCGAAGCATCTGTTTGTACTCTATGTTATGATGATGATCCTACAAATGTCTACATGAGTGTGTATGAATGCGAATGAATGATGTGATGTAATGTGCAAATGAATGTCCAAACACACGCACACAAAGCCACACCTAGACTCTACATCCCCTTAGGAACGTCTTTTGTGTCTTAAGCTCTGCATCCCCTTAGGAACATCTTTTGAGCTTCTTCACCTTCTATTTCGGTGGTATAAGTTCTGTATCCCCTTAGGAATGTCTTTTGAACTTCTTCGCCTTCTATTTCGGCGGTATAAGTTTTGCATCCCCTTAGGAACGACTTTTCAACTTCTTTGCCTTATATTTCGGCGGTATTTGGCTCTGCATTCCCTTAGGAATGACTTTTGAGCAGAAAACTTACGCCGTGCTCCCTTAGGAACGACTTTTTGTAGCTTCGTCATGCTTTGCATCCCCTTGGGGATGACTTTTAGCTTCTCGCTGCTTTTCCTTTCTTTTTTTTCTCTCTGCACTCGATGGTGCATGCTCAGATTTTACATTTTACATCCTTTTGGGGGATTTGACTCTCGTGGAGCTAAATAAGAAAGGGAAAATTACAAGCTATGGCCCCATTAAAAACCTTTCTCCCCTTTGGAAAGGAAAAGGGTGCCATAGAAAAAATGAAAAAAGATTACATCAAATTACACATAATATCGCCAAAGCTCATCCGCATTCCAAGATCTAGGTATGTCGTTGCCGTCCATATCCTTCAATCTGTAAGAACCGGGCCTCGACGAAGGTACCACTAGAAAAGGTCCTTCCCACTTCAGCTGCAATTTGCCTACTGTGTCCGGATTGGCCACTCTCCGAAGCACCAAATGCCCTGGCTTAATATTTTTCAACCGAACTTTTCTGTCATGCCATTTTATTATTTCGGCTTGATATTTATTGATGTTCTCTACAGCCTGAAGTCTGGTCCCCTCTATAATATCTTTTGCTACGTGATAATCAGCTTTGTCTTCTGCCGAAGCTACTGTTCTTATTGATCTTGCTTTAGCTTCTTCTGGAGTTATAGCTTCATCACCAAATCTCTACTACTCTTAAGAATGCAGCGTAGGCATCCACATGGTGCACGTTCTGCCCCCGACATCCTCCCCTTTGTTCTGCTCCCTGAAGCCGTGATCGAAGCTGCCATCAACGCCCTCCTCCCCCTCCGCTCAGGTCCCACTCTGCGGAATCGGGCAGCCGGTAGCGGCAGTCGGCATTCCTAGCCCCCCAAAATCAGACTTTCCCTCTCCCACACCACGCGTCGCGCCCGTCTGATTCCGCCCGCCAGCCACGCCCGTAGATCTCACTTTGACACCCTGATTCCGTCGTATGCAAGATCACAGCCCCGCCTTCCATCGTCGCCCCCATGCCACACTCCCCTTCCATCCTCGCTCACTTCCATTCACCCCCATTCCCAGTTGAAGGAGCCATCCAGGAACCGGGAACCCCATAACCGGATCAGGAGCAGCCGTGTCGCGAGGATGGTCATTGCTGAGCTCCCGATGACCGCCCGATGGTGTTGGACCCCGCACCGCTGTTGGCACCACGCTACTCGGCGTACTCGCTGCCGTCGACCCACCTCCTCGGAGAGGACATCCTCTTCTACATCGACGTCGACCTCGAGGTCCACGCCAAGATGAAGTCCGCTGCCATAGCGTCCTCGGATCCACGTCCACCGCGTCGCCACAGTCCGTAGGAGCTGATGGTGCCCTGGCGGTGGGGACCCGAACTGTGGTCAGGCGCATGGACGCGTTCAGACAGACGCCCTAACCACCGCTTCGCCTTCGGCTCCCTCTACGAGACGTTCTCCATGGTATCATGATTCCCTCACCTGATCCCTTCATTTTTTGAAACATTTCGTTGGATTTTGCATTCGTTGCTCTCATGGACGAGGAATCTAAGAAATGAACATCGACGGCGACAATGACCTCGCCTGCCTCACCAAGATCTCCGACGCCTCCTCCGCGTCCACGGTCTCGCCGCTGCCCCACATGTTCGTCGTCAAGGACCTGGTGGTGGACATGGACCTGGTGGTGGACATGACCAACTTCTACAGCCAGTATAAGAGCGTCGAGCCATGGCTCAAGCACAAGGACCAGCCCCCACAGTAGGGCAAGGAGATCCCGCAGACCAAGGTCGATCGGGCCAAGCTTGACTGCATGTACGAGTGCATCCTCTGCACCTGCTGCTCCACCTCCTGCACGTCCTACTGGTGGAACCCGGAGGAGTACCTCGGCCCGGCCATGCTGCTCCACACCAACAGGTATACCACCATCACCGCCACATCACATCCTTTGTACTGTGATGGATGACTGTTGGGTGGTGTATGCTAGATCTGTTTGTTGGTACTGAATGATGTGTGATTGATTGATTGCATGTCATCCTCTAAATGTCTTGATGAACTGTTTGGTCCTTAGATGTGATGTTCCTATGTTGTATATCTTGCTAGCAGTAACACTCATGACAAGTGGTATCATGACTGAGTGGCTGCTATGACTCTGATTTCATGATCTTAGTATCACAAATGAAGGAAATGTGTTGAATAGATTACTTAGACATATTTAAAGGCATCATGGTGTTGATTGTTCTTCTAGTATCTAGCTTATGAGTAATAAATACATCAGACTGTAACGTAGAGTCTTAAATTTATAGTGGATGTTTTGGTGAATCTATTCCTTTGATATTTTTTTGGCAGTGGTGTGTTGAACTACTAGCACTGTCTAATGATCTCATACAATTATACTCCAACTCATGATTTATTCTGTGATGTACTGGCACGGGAAACGAAACCATCAATTCTTGAGCGCCCAGGTCTAGGCATGAGAGGACCTACAGGAGGGTATTTTTTAGGTTGAGTTTAAGTTAAAGAGTTGAGTAGGATATTCGCCCCTAAATTTCTCCAATCATCATGTATTGTTGCTTTATAATTTGCTCTTAGAGTTATTGGTCAAGCTGCTTCTTGTATCTTGGAATGCGATATTATATTGGTTAATATAACAACCTACCCCTTTGAATTTTAAAGTGAACAGGGCTTAGCAGGGATGCTGGTTTAGCAATGGAGGCGATCCATTCCTTGTCTGCTTCAAAATCAAGTTATCCAATGGTTGATCTCACCCAACTCTTCATGACAGCTACCCAGGAAGGGGAAAGATTAGAATCACAAGGCCATATTCTTAGGGTGGTAAGCCTTTTTTGTAACTCTGTCTCCTAACTTTGTCCCTTGTGTCTGGTAACCAATTGGACATCAAGCACTTAGGAGTTAGAAATATTTTGACGCAAAGGGCTCTCGTTGTTAATTATGGTGCTCTAGAAATATTAGATTGTTTTCAATATATGTAGAATGCAAGACCACTCTAAATTATCGTGGTGCTAATTTTCATCAGATCACTATCTATCCTTCTGTACAAGTGTACAACATGATGTACATAATTCTTATTTTGATACTGACACATTATTGCCTTACTAACCTATGTTATGGCTGATATCTTTGAATTTCTTGAAAATTTTCATTTTAGATATCAATTTGACGTCTCAAACTTCCTACCTACTGCACAAGCGTATTACCTTGTTGTTCCTTATTAAATGAAATTGCAATATTCACAACTAAAGTCAGTTATTTCTTCTTTGTCTTCGTGAATGCTATAGCTTAATGCCCTAATCTTTATATGCCTCTTCTTAGATCTGCACTTCCATGGGCACCAGGCGACACAAAATTCACAAGAATAAGAAACCCCCTCCACCTTAAGGGGTAAGACCATAGCTTCCATTGCCCTCCCCATCCACCTCGCCATCCACCTGTTCGATAGGGAATGGGTCTGGGCTGGCGGCGGCAGGGGATACCCGCTCTATGACTCCCAGGACTACCCATTCCTCGACATCGGCACAAAAAGGCATATTTGAGAACTATTGTGATCCTGGCATCTTGATAATGAATTACCGATACTATATTTTTGACAGGTTGACTCTTCAGGTCAATCTAGGAGTGTATGTAGCAGATGGAAAATATGAGCTATCTGTGCTTGTGGACCGTGCTGTCGGAACATCAAGCATCTAGGATGGTCAGCTAGAGATTATGCTATACAAGTATTAGCTAAAGTGGTGTGTGCTCAGTTTTACGAATCCCTTGCACAATGAAACACTCTCTAGCCACAAATGTTGTCAATTTCGCCATCTTCCTCTCTAACGTCGTCAGTACGCCTCCATCGCTTCCCCTCCCACTATCTGCCCCATCTCACTTGGATCCGGCATCATCCCTGGGTTTGCTTCGAGGGCATTTTGCCCGTTGCATTGTAAAGAGACTTCTTAAAGGCATGCCCATAACTGAAACAATGTAGGTTAGCACTTCTTGTCCTCTTCGGTAAAGAGACTTTCTAGAAGAGACCTTGGTAGTGACACGCTCATCAGCAGCCTTCTTGTCCTCTTCGGTTTCGTCCCGAAAAGATCAGTGCCATCATCATCCTCAGCCTGTAGAGAATTAAAAGCTTAATACAACAAAAGCAACAAAAATGTCCAACCAAGGAGGTTGACAACTATGTTAGATCTTAGTTTCAGTAAGATAAGTCTAAGTTTTTGCATGTTAATTGGTAGCATGAGGCATACTTCAAAGCCTATGACTAGAAACATACACTCTACAGAGGTAAAACATATTAAAGGAAAAAAATATCGTAATAAGTTTTCCCACATGTGTCGTATGTGTCTTTCCACTCCTTGTAACTCCATAGGCAAATATTGTACCTCTGACAGAGAACTGAAAATTATCTACAAAAAAATGAAACTATTCATGAAAAAACAAGTGTGCCATGAAAATAATATTGATTCTCATAAGCATATTATACTGTTATTCAAAGGACTACTGGATGGACAATACACGAAGCTGTTGTCCATTGTTCTTTCAGCCTGTATTATTGCTGCTGACTCGATAGAAAATGGTGGGCACTGCTATGCTTCGAGGAGAGATGGAAATGTGGAATAACAACAAAATCATGAAGGGTCTCATTATTATTACAACATTATGCTCAAACTTGTCAGAAACTTCTGACAGCATAACAATTATGTGTGATCGAATTGTTCAATTTAAGTTTGAGCATAAAAATAAATCCAATGAAAAAACCTTGTTTGTCACAAGATAAACATATCATGTTAACAGTAGCAACACTGTTGTTCTAATGTTTCAGCCCAGTTGTTTCCTAGATGAATTAATGAGATTCATTTCAGCTGAAGGAATGAATTGGAAGATTTGTAAATATCATATCATAACCAGCTATTCAGAAATATGGTGATCAGTAAATCACTTTCCCAAGTTGCAATGTGTAGCACTATGGCTCATACATGTTGGTTGCTATGCTAATATTCAATATTGTCCTCTAGAATTTTGGTACAGAGTGAGGAACTCACCATCCGACAGGTGAGAACAATGCTCTTGGTTACTGTGCTTCATACATTGGTAGCAATGCCAAATAGTACTTGTATTGGATTCTAGATAGAAAGTTTAATTTGTCTAGAACAATGTGGTGGTGTTTTTGGTAGGAGTTCTTATTCAAATGAACAAGTTAATATAATGTTCAAATTTACATGTTGTTCTTAATGTGTGCTCTGAAAAGGCAGCATCAAACTTCTATGTTTTTGGCTATTTTTTACCAATATCTCATCAATCTTAGTTCAGTAGTGTTATCTTTTTGCCAGCCCCATCTTTGGATGATCAGCCATGGCTTATTTGTTTTGAAGCAAAATCTTATTTCATATATGAAGATTCACTTCAGGAGTTCTTGCTAGCAGCATTAGGTTATGTCCCTTGGTATATTTAGTTACTCATCTTAGAATTTGTGGTGTTCATGCATGTTTCTTTTCCCTTCCTTCTTTTCCATTAGCAAGCTTGTCTCTGATTTGAATGCTGCTACACTATAATATAGATGTTCTGGACAACTCTTTATGCTCACGAGTTGTGTTTTACGCATGTTTCCCAATCTATCCGGATCTTCTATTTATGGATGCTTTTCTCTGCAGCGTTTGGTTGAAGCTAAGTTGCAAGTGGTGCAGCTAGATGCAAATCTGCTAAGGTAAGAATGTAGCCTCGGGCTGTGATTCATTGATACCTGTGTTGATAAAGGAACTCGAGATGTAGCAATGTGGTTCTACCAAAAATAACAGAAATACTCATAATAGCCATACGGTTTTTTTTGAGAAAACCTTGGAACAAAAAATGAAATAGAAGGGAAAGACATAGTTGACAAAGATATATTAGTCAGCATTACAATATGCTTAGCCTCATGTTGCTTTGTTGTGCAGTATAAGGCGAGCTCTGTTTGAGCAAGGAATAGAAGCAGCACTCAGGTACCTCTAAGAAAATTTGCTTGCTGATTAATGTTTGTATGACAAATTATTGTTGCAGTCGTGCAATACGATTTTTTTGGCCACTATATCTTGTGCTACTTACAGTTCTTTTGGACTGAATTTTGTGTGACAAGGGAGCTTTGTATAGGCACTAGAGGGCGAAGCCAGTGATCATCGACCCTATACTATACATCCTATTAAAGTCTGACGTGTTCTAGATAATAGAGAAAAGGAGTGTCCTTTCAGGCTCTTCACTTGTAACTATCAGCCACATTAGGCGCTACTTCATGATTATTGTTTTTTAGTATGGTTATTGTTTTTTCAGTTTGCTGTTTTGGGTTTTTTGGGTGGGAGACAAGTGGATTCATGTCATGAACAATTTTTTGTTTCGGGGGAATTTACATTTGAGAAGGTCGATTAGACAATGATAGAGACTGCACAAGCAACCATATTAATAATAATTCTGATTACCTTTTTTCTACGAATCATTAAAATTAGCAAGTTCTTTTAGGATCTTTGAATACTTTTGATTCATGAACTAACAATTTCTCTTCAGGTTCTTATTCTGGAGACTCCTGATGGCCCTGTTTTTTAAAGTAATGCTATTGCATGCGATAGCATATATACCCACACTTTCCAATTAAATTATTTTTTGACTTTTCACTGCTGATGACATGTCTCTATTTTTTCAGTTGCTCGCTTGAAGGATGACAACCCTCTTTTGGGGTCTTCCCTTATTGAACAAGTGACTGATTTATCAAGTGTGTGTGCAGACTAAGGAAACAACTCTCTCTCTCTCTATATATATATATATACCTTTAAAATGTGTTTTTTGTTGAAAAAATGGAGGATGCTAGGGTTCGTGGTCGTTTGGATCAGAGCGCTCATCATCTACCTCTGCAGCTCATGTTTCTTTGTCTTATACAAAAGATAGATCGATCGAATATATTATTTAAGCCAGATATACCTGTATGATATATACATATCGTAGCAATGCATGGAAAACTAACTAGTAATAGTTTGAAAGGTGTAAATCCTGTTGATCTTGACATGGTTGTGTTGTGGCTCCACACTACTTTGATCAACTCATCTGGCCACTTTCCTCTAGGCTAATTGAAGATTAGCTTCATTATCCCTATCATTATAATGCCATTTGCTCTTTCTACCAGTCCATTTGATTCTGGGTGCCTTACTAATGCAAAATGAATCTTCGTGCCAATTTGGTCACAGAAGTCTTTGAACGTTTCAGCATCAAACTGTGTTCCATTGTCCACAGTTATAGCCTTCAGCACGCTGAAGCGACAAAAAATATTTTGCCAGAAGAATTTTTGGACTGTAACCGAAGTTATTGTAGCCAAAGGCTTTGCTTCAATCCACTTAGAAAAATATTCTATAGCCACCACAACATATTTCAAATTACATTGCGCTGGTGGAAGTGGGCCTAACAGATCCAGGCCCCATCTTTGTAACGGCCAAGTAGGTTGTATTAGCTGTGTGAGAGACGAAGGTTGCTTTTGATCTCTTGCATACTTTTGACAATTCTCGCACTTCTGAACTAACTCTGCTGCATCCGAAGCTGCCTTCGACCAATAAAATCCTTGTCTAAACACTTTTCCCAATAAGGGCCTAGACCCAATGTGAGATCCACACAGATCTACATGTATCTCCTTCATTAATTCTATACCTTCGGTTCTGGATAAACACTTGAGGAGTGGAGAACAGACTCCATGCTTATATAATTCCCCTTCTATTATCACATACGGTCTTGTCCTTGCCTCCATTCTCTTATTATAAGCTTCGTCATCCGAAAGACAATTACCTTGGAAGCACTGCTCTCTCCATAAGTTCAACCGAAGGTGCTTTTATTGTTTCGAAGAATACTTCCAAAGATAAAGGGAGCCCCTGTGCCGCTGATTTGGCTAATAGATCTGCATGTTCATTTTCTCCTCTTGGAATATTCTTAACAGAAAAACCTTCGAAAGAAGCCTCCAACCTTCAAACTATATCGAGATATTTTTCGAGCTTCGGATCTCTCGCCTTACTACTTTTGTCTACATGACCAGAAATGACTTTTGAGTCAGTTTTAAGGATGGCCCTTGTTATTCCCATTGCCTTTAACTTCCGAAGTCCCAACCGAAGTGGTTCGTATTCAGCAATGTTATTTGTACAACTGAAGTCAAGCTTTGCTGCATAACATGTTCTAATTTTGGAAGGCGCAACTAGGACAGTAGCTTCTCCTACGCCGAAGGTTCCCCAAGAACCATCGCAGAACACTGTCCAAGCTTCAGCGTCTTTATTTGTTTCTTCTTCCTGAGCCCCTGGCGTCCAATCAGCAATGAAGTATGCTAATGCCTGGGATTGAATTAAGGATCTATGCACACAGTTGATACTTAATTCGTTAAGTTCTGCAGCCCATTTTCCAATCCTTCCAGTAGCTTCTCTGTTCCTCATTATGTCCTTCAGAGGCTGTGACGAAGGAACAATTATGTGATATGCTTGAAAATAGTGCCGAAGCTTCCTGGAGGCCATTAACACAACATACAACACCTCTCCAATTCTGTATAATTTTTCTTTGATAAACTTAAAACTTCAGAGACAAAGTACACTAGAGCTTGCTTTTTGATTTGGCCATCTAACTTCTCCTGTACAAGAGCCGCACTAACTGCAGAGTGCGAAGCTGCCACATATAAGAGTAATGGAGCCCCTGGCGAAGGTGGAGTTAGTGTTGTTAGATCGATCAAGTATTGCTTCAGCTCTTCGAAAGCTTTTTGCTGAGCAGGACCCCATTGAAAAACTTCGGTTGACTTCAGTATTTCAAAGAATGGTAAATTTCTTTCTGCTGATCTGGATATAAATCTGTTTAATGATGGTAGTCTTCCTGCCAGCCGTTGGGCGCCTTCTTTGTGCTTGGCGGCTCCATCCGAAGGATAGCTTCAATCTTGCTCGGGTTGGCTTCAATTCCCTTCATTGATACCAAACAGCCAAGGAACTTGCCCTTCTTCACCCCAAAAACACACTTTTCTAGATTTAACTTTAGGCCAGCTTGCCTGAAATTGGCAAATGTCTCTTGCAAATCAGCAATGTGATTTTCTTGCTTCGTGCTTTTCACTATGATATCATCAACATAGGTCAGTACATTCCTGCCTATTTGAGAATGAAGGACCTTGGCTGTCATTCTGCTGAAGCTTCCTCCGGCATTCTTGAGCCCCTTAGGCATCCGATGGTAGCAATAAGTGCCACTGGGAGTTATGAAACTAGTCTTCGGCTTGTCTTCCTTCTTCATCCAAATTTGATGATAGCCTGAGTAACAATCCAGTAGACTCATGAGCTCTAAAGAAGCTACTGCATCTACTAGAGAGTCTATTTTTGGCAATGGGAACTCGTCCTTTGGGCATGCCTTGTTGAGATCTGTGAAACCAATACACATTCTCCATTTACCATTGGCCTTCTTCACCATAACAGTGTTGGCTAGCCATTCTAGGTATTTCACCTCTCTGATGACACCGGCACTAAGAAGTCTCTTTACTTCATTCCGAGCACCTTCACCTTTGTCTTCAGACATCTTCCGAAGCCTTTGTTTTCTTGGCCTGAAGGATGGGTCCACATTGAGTGAATGCTCAATAACATCTCTGTTGACACCACAGAGATCATTAGCTGACCAAGCAAAAACATCTTTGTTGTTGAATAAAAATCTTAGCAAAGTCTTCTCTTGCTCATCAGATAATTGAGACCCCAGCAGTACCCTTTGTTTTGCTATGTCTTCACATAGAAGCATAGGCTTCGGCTGATCCACCAAAGCAGCCTTCTCTCTTTTATATTTATACTTCTGACAGGCTTTGGCTCCATCTATGTTATGGATTGCCTTTGAATCTATCTAGTTTCCTTCGGCCCTTCTGGCAGCTTCTTGACTCCCATGAACAGCAATGGGCCCTTGTTCCGAAGGTATCTTCATGCATAAATATGTTGGATGAAGTATTGCTTCGAAGGCATTAAGTGTCCCTCGGCCAATGATTGCATTATAGGGGTACTCCATGTCAACAATATCAAAGACAACCTGTTTGGTCCTTGTGTTGTGGACGAAGCCGAAGGTCATTGGCATTGTGATTTTACCAAGTGTGACAATCTGCCTTCCTCCGAAGCCACAAAGAGGGTGTGTAGCATCATGAATCTTGTCTTCTGGCTCTTTCATCTGTCTGAAGGCCTTAGCAAATATGATATCCGTTGTCTGCCTGTGTCAACCAGAACATTATGGACCAGAAATCCCTTGATGACACAAGATATGACCATAGCATCATTGTGAGGGTAATCTTTGAGCTGAAGGTCCTCCTGGGAGAAGGTGATTGGAATGTGAGACCATTTGGACTTGATGAAGGGTCCCTACACACCAACATGTTGCACCCTTCTCTATGCTTCCTTCTTCTGCTTCTTGTTAGCCGGCTCTGAACTTGAACCGCCTGTTATCGAGAGCACTGCTTCGTAGTCGAAGGTGCTACGACTTGGTTGTTGAACGAAGCCATCAGCTCAAAAGTGGAAGTGAGTTCACCGGAGGTGGGCGCCAATGTTGGGGACTTGTTCTCAAATGCTATGAGTTAAGAACAAGGCAACACAAAACGTTAAAGGTTAATACCCTTCGTCCTTCAGAGAATTATCTCCCTTAGGATATAATGATCTTCAGACGAAGGTCATGAAGGACATACCTTCATCATCGTAGTATATGATAATGAAAGAAGAAGCATATGAAATATAAGAGGCAACATGAATAATCATATGATATTATTAATATCTCTTCTTTTTATTATCATGGATAAACAGAAACAGTATTGAATTACATTTGTACCTTCGGCTTGACAGAAGGTAAAAGTCCAAGCGTGATGCACGAGCGAATACCAGTCAGTGTGAATAGTACAGGGGTACTATTCACCTATTTATAGGCACGGGACGCAGCCTAGTCAGAATTACATTTATGCTCTTGATGACTAGTTACAATCATGACACAAATCATCATGGACTGATCGGTCTTTTCCTCTTTAAGTTGGTGCAACCCTTCGTCTCAAGGCATGTCGCTATGCCGAAGCTCCCTGGATCGTAGCTTCGGCTAGTACCTTTGCGCTGTGTTTGATTATACGCTGATCTTTCGAAGGTGCTTCTTCTTAAAGGACCTTCAGCGACGAAGCAGGCCCCCAACAATCCTGGCCCAAGGCTTAATAGAATTAATAGAGTATCCATACCAACAAGGTGCATCTTCTTTTTCGAAAACCTAGCTCGAAAGAACCTCCAAGTTAAGTGTGCTTGGCTTGGAGCAATTTGGGATGGGTGACTGACTGGAAAGTTTTCTTGGCTGTGCATGAGTGGGACAAAGTGCGCACAAAAGACTCGTATTGGTCTGTGGGGACAATATATGATCATAGAGAGCTGCCAGGAGTAAGTACCGTCGGTCCGGGATTCGACGGGGTGTTACAACTTACCTCTTTTCCATAGTTTCACTAGGGTTTTCAATATGGCTCAACACAAGTCCAAAATGCATTTTTCTTGCATAAATGAGTTAGTAACCAAATCAAAGTTCTAGAAACATAGAATAGGGTATGTGCAAATTATTCAAACACTTAAACCTCATGTTTATGTTGTTTTACCCAAAGTTGCAGTTTTGGCCTCTAGATTTGCTCATTTGGACTTAGTTCAATTTGCATTTACTTTAACCTGTGCTCATACTCACATCAAAGTGGTTAGTCCAATGTTGGTGTGTTGCACACTTAATCACCAAAACAGGTAGAAATGGCCCTATGACACATTTCCATTTCAATCTCCCCTTTTTGGTAATTTATCCCAACACACCCAAAGCAACTCAAATATGACTAGCTTAACCTTATATGAGTCAAGATTGGCAAATTGAAGATCAGACTCAAACTTAAGGAGTATTCGAATGATTTGGCATATATGGATCACTTAGCCACCACTTGTTTTGGATTTTGCAATCAAAGCTATTTTTCTATCTTCTAAGTCAAAAACACTTGGTTTTGTAAAACAAAACTGTTTTAAATACTTGTTTTGATCAAATACCCAAAATAACCTCTTTTCTCATAAGATAACTTCTCCCACATAAGAAAAAAGTTTTTGTAATAAGAGAGTACCTCTTTGCTATCAAGAGGGTTTTGATCAAAAAGACAAGTTTAAATGTTCAAAACTTTTAAAATTCTAAGTGGTGGTCGATCCAGCTGCATTGGCCTTTAATTTCTCCCCCTTTGGCATTAAGCATCAAAACAGAGAAACTAGTGGCCTAACCTCATCGCCTCACCAAAAAATAGCAAATGAAGAGCAAAGGCAATGAAAATCCAAGGTAGTTTGGAACAAAGTACATTGATATCGTCTATGCAGTGGAAGCATCTTTCTTTGTCCAATCCACCTTTTGCCTTTCAATCCTCCTTTAAGACTACATCAACTCAACTCAAACAAAAACACTAGTTTCAAAGGATCAAGTTGTAGCATATCCTCCCGCTAAACATATGCATCAAAGCACAAGTACTTGTGAGGTCCGAGGATGGCATTCTACAACTTGAGCACCAAAATAAGCAATAATATGTAATAAAGCTTAAAGAACATGATCAAAGGCATATAAAGGATGTATGCTATAGATCAATCCAAGTCTTGGGAATCTAAGACATTTAGCTCACTATGCAGCTCACAAAACCTCCTCTCATCTAAAGGCTTGGTGAATATATTGGCTAGCTGGTGATTGCTGCTAACATGGCAAATATCGATATCTCCCCTTTGCTGGTGGTCTCTAAGGAAGTGATGTCGGATGTATATGTGCTTAGTGCGGCTGTGTTCAACGAGATTATCCGCCAACCAGATTGTGCTCCCATTATCACATAGGAGTGGGATTTTGATCATATTGTAGCCAAAGTCCCTGAGTGTTTGCCTCATCCAAAGCAATGCGCACATCAATGGCATGTGACAATATACTCGGTCTTGGTGGTGGATAGGGCAACAAAGTTTTGTTTCTTTGAGTTCCAAGACGCCAAGGACGTACCTAAAAGCTGACAAGTTCCTGATGTGCTCTTCCTATCTACCTTGCACCCTACATAATCAAAATCTGAATACCCAATTAGTTCAAAGGTAGACCCCTTAGGATACTAGAGCCCGAAGTGAGGTGTGTGAACTAAGTATCTTAAAATTCGCTTCACTGCCACAAGGTGACACTCCTTGGGTCGGATTGAAATCTAGCACACGTACATATGGAAAGCATAATGTTCGGCCTACTTGCACATAAATAAAACAAGGATCCTACATAGACCGGTATACCTTTTGATCTACGGACTTATCTCCCGCTTCAAGGTCCAAGTGCCTGTTCGTTCCCATCAACATCTTGATGGGCTTTGCATCCTTCATCCCAAACTTCTTAAGGATGTATTGCGTGTACTTTGTTTGGGAGACGAAGATGCCTTCATTGAGCTATTTTACTTGAAATCTTAGAAAGAATGTTAGCTCGTCCATCATCGACATCTCGAACTTTTGCACCTTAAGCTTGTTAAACTCCTCACAAGACTTTTGATTAGTAGAACCAAATATTATGTCATCGACATAAATTTGGCACACAAATAAATCATCATTACATATCTTAGTGAAAAGAGTGGGATCGGCTTTCCCAACCTTGAAAGCATTTGAAATGAGAAAATCTCTAAGGCACTCATACCATGCTCTTGGTGCTTGCTTAAGCCCATAGAGCGCCTTAGAGAGCTTAAACACATGGTAGGGATATATATCATCCTCGAAGCCAAGCAGTTGCACCTGGTTTGGAAAATCACTTGACAATGAATGAGGATATGATCACTAAATACTTAATCCAAGGAAAGGGCCACATTCTTAGGGGAAGTCTGGGGCTGTGTAGCCACTTAGCCTGGTCCCTATCAAGCACGACGCCAGATACGTATCCCCATTGACCAGTGGGACTGGACAACCACAGACCACAGGGACCTCAACACCAGAGTCTCTACAGTGACCCATACACTAGAAGAGACGGGGGCGATACGCCGTACCAGGCATACGCCTACGCATGATGAAAGGTGACTATAAGGGGATGACGGAAGGTGAAGCTGTACTGAAGACATCCCTAAACCACGTCTCGAACCGACTCGGCAGGACCCATCAAGCACCTCTACGTCTATATAGGAATAGCTACAGGAACCCATCGACGAACGAACTAGATGCGACACCATACCAGGGGTACAACAACGCACGACTTGGCAGACGACACCATAAGGGCTACAAGGTCTAGAAGCAGAAGGCCAAACTCCTCCCCATTAGAATACATGTTCTCATTGTAACGTGTATCCTTGAGTTATAAAAGGGCAAGACAACCCCCATCCAAGACATTCCAGAGCTTCACACAAGCACCCAACTGTAACATGCCTCAAGCAATACTACTGTCAGCACTACACTGGACTAGGGCTCCGACCCGAACCACTATAACCCCTCGTCTCAGATCCACCTTCAAGGCCCCTGTAGCTCACCATTCGAAGTGAGTCCGCGCTAACACCCTGTCGAACATAAATCTTATTGTCCCCCGGAAACCATGACACATGTTTCTTTATAAAAGAAGGTACATATAAGGGCGTGTTTGGATCACAGGAGCTAAAGCAAAAGTGACTAAATTTTAGTCATTTAGAATCTGAAAATCTAAACGGGAAGTGCTAGAAGTAACTAAATTGATACTTTTTTTTACCATTTTAGTCACTTTGCTGCTGTTTAGAAGTAACTATTAGCTCTTTCTATTTGGATCTTTAGCTCCTAAGGGGTGTTTGAATGCACTAGAACTAATAGTTACCTGCTAAAATGAGTTAAAGAGATTCAAACAGTCTAGCTAGTAATTTAGTTGTTAGCTACTTTTAGCTAATTATCTAATAGTTGGCTAGCTAATTTCACTAACAATTTTATAGCCAACTATCTATTAGCTCTAGTGTATTCAAACACCCGCTAAGTTACTAAGGGAGCATTTGGCAGAGCTCCCACAGCTCCGCTTCCAGCGAGAATCACTCCCGTATAGCCAGACGGTAAAAATCTAAACTGCTCCATGGTGGGAGCAGAGTGAATCTAGTCTCTATTTTATACTACAAAGTCGGAGCCAAAAAAAATATGCTTCCTAGCTCCCCCACACCCTAACCCCTCAGAAATCACTTCACAACCTATTTGTCAAACAGTTTTCGTCAAATAGATTCACTTCTAGAGAATCACTCTATTAGAGAATCAACTCTCAGAGCTAGAGAATAATAAAGTGGAGCTCTGTCAAATGAGCCCTAAACTTTAATCACTTTTGCTTTAACTTGTGGGATCCAAACATGCCCAAAATAGTTATGCGAAGCCATATTTCTTATAATTAGCACAATAGACATGAACACGTGCACAATTTAGACCATGTTAGAATTAAGACTGTATGAACCTAACATCACAGTAGGCCATTATTCATAAATAAATGGTGAAGTTGCAGGCTAACCACAGTCCACAGTTCCACACAAAAAAATACATATATCTAATTAAGTCGATGTTTTCCTGGGAAAAGAAAAATGTCAGAGTACGACGAGCACAAAACAAGTCCACAACAAACATGGTATCATTGGAACGAGGTGGTGACGATGTTCTGTTGGTTGAGGTCGTTGAATTGTTGTTTTTTATGGCATGGTATACCAAGTCTACAAGCTAGTGACCGTGGAGTGAACAGACCTGTTTGTTTATAGATTAGATGATTGCGAGACATATTAGCTGTGCTTTGTTATTAAGTACTACTCCTCTTAATGAGAAATATGTGAGGACTCTAACACAGAAACTAAAAAATTACTCTCTCCATCTTAAAACAAAAAGGACTTGTAGAATTATTCTAAATCAAATTATTTTAGGTTTAATCAAGCACCGTAGCAAGACCACGTAAATATCGATGCTCTTTTAAAATGTCTTAAAACCGATCAAAAAATCATGTTTGACCTCAGACGGCTCAAAAAGTTGATTGATTTTTGGAATGAAATTAGTAGGTTGGAAGACACAATATGTTAAGTGAATTTGGCCATTAACAAGTACTACCTCCGTTCTTGAATATTTGTTGCTCGCTAGTTTATTTTTGAACTAAACCGCGACAAATAAAAAAATGGATGGAGTATTAGCTATGATCAGGTGAACTTTTCTGGATTAGGTAAAGCTATGATAACAACGGTAAAACTCCAAAACAACGGCTCTGCTGGATCATTTGATTTGTCTATTGATTTTAAAATTAAGGGTTACGTGGTTCATAAATATATGGCAATGTTGATTTTTTAAAAACTTTGATCACTCGTTTTATTCAAAAAATAATAAATTATCTTTTATGGTTTTTGGTTTGTTTTTATTATTTAAGGTAGTTTGTGTTTAACTTAAAATTTTATATTCTTAAATAAATATTTTGGATAAGACGAGTGCTCAAGGTTTTTGGAAAAAGAAAATCAACAGTGTTTTATATTTTTGAACGAAGAAGATAGTAGCTCATACAAGCCGCAGCCGGTGTGGAACTTCCATACTGCAAAACGAATCAGCGAAGGATTGCTACTAAACAATTTTGTATTTTAGTGCAATTCAAATAGAAATAAAATTGGCCGCACCGAACGGCTAAACGCTCAACGTAGCTACCAACTCCCTGTGTTGACAGCAGCCAATCCCGTGGGTCCCACTTGTCATGTGCAGAGCAAAGTAGTTGTAGTTGCAGCAGCAGCATAATATTAATCCATACTGCTGATCCATGCTGTCTAAATGCGACAGGAATATATGCGGCTGTCGTAGCCTGGGTTGCCCTCCTCTTTTTCCTCCGACAGAGATGCTACGCCAACAGCTCCACTCCGTCCGTGTCATTAATACAGATATTTCTTTCATAGCTGTACTTGTAATCGACAGTTGAAGGGAAACAAATGAGACACAAATCCAATAATATGGTACTGACAAAAATTGAAAAAAAAAATATCAGGAAATGGTAAGAGTTTATCAACTGGCAATCATGCAATCCTGCCTCCAGCACACAGCTCATAGAATCTCATAGCCAATGCATGTCCAAGATCATAGAATCAACCTGATAAAAACAAGACGATCAAGCTATAAAATTCGTACCACAAATCCATGATTTCAACAAACGCTCGTTCGCGAAAAATTTCGCAGAAGCCAATGACCAGCTGTTTCGGGGGGGAAATAAAGAAGAAAAGCTCAACGGTGTATCAGCTAAGCTATAATAATGATGATAACCTTACAGTAGTTGATCCATCGCAATCGCAGGTACCATTGCGAAAGCTGCAAGTTAGAAACATGGAGCCCTGCACTGTACGCCTTAACCGAACCGCATGAGTAAGACGCCTCAATTCTTTTTTAAAAGAGATAAACCCAGCAACAGCCGACTAATAAATTATGTATTAATATAATCACAAAATAAATAAACACTGTTAAGAGATGCTGCCGAAGCAATGGGAAAATGAATCTTCCGTTGGTAGCATTAGACTCCTGCTCCTCACTCCTTTTCGGCCTTGTCCGGTTGTACAGAATTAGTGATGATTATTAAGGTGATTCAAATCTCTTCCTATTTAATTTTAACTAGCGCAGGATCTAATATCCTTTCCTTCGATATACTCCTAACCTAACAACAAGGTCTCCAGCGTGTATGACAGCTCTCTCTCAATATCCAGCTCTCTCTCAATATCCAACCGTGCCCCCTCGCGGCCACTCCATCAAGTGGACACGGAGAGCTCTAATCTCACACCATTCGTTAATCAATGTGTTTATTTGGTAAATTAATCCTTTTAAGTTTTGTGATCTGCTAATAATATGTATTATGATACTATAAATATTTTGTAAATTTCTTAAATTCTAAAAATTGATATAAAAAATATCAAATAGCTAAAGTTATAATGTATAGGAGAGCTAGATAGGGGGAATGGTTGAAAAAGAAAAGAAGTACGAGAAAGAATCTCTTTTAGGGTTAGTTTGGGAACCCTATTTTTTCAAGAGATTTCTATTTTCCCAAGTAAAATTAGTTTATTTTCCCTTGGAAAAATTAGAATCCCTTAAAAAACAGTGTTCCCAAACTAACCCTTAGAGGGATGCTTTTAAAATATAAATAAAAAGTATGAATAGGGGAATTTGAGAGGAGAACTGCCGGAATCAGCCTTAGATCGTTTTTAATTGTTTGCTCTCTCAAATCCCCATATTTGTACTTTATATTCATATTTAAATATCTCTCCTCTCTATTTCATCTTCACTCCAACCATCCCTCCTATTCAACTTCCTCTGTACACTTCAACTGAGTTATTTAACTTTATACTTTGGTTTTTGTAGTTTAAAAAACTATACAATAATTATAGTATCATAATATACATTGTTGTCAAGTAATTAAACTTAAAAGGATTAATATCGTAGTTAAAAGCACTGATTGACAGAAGGGAGAGATTAGAACTCCCCTGTCCAAAGGGTGAGCAGGCGATCTCACACTCGCGAGGGTGCACGTGTGGGATGCCGTTGGACGAGCGGAGAGAAGCGTCGTACAGAATGTTTTAGCTGGTTGCTGGTGCAGGCCCACGTTAAATCAATGGTATTCAGTTGAATACCTATTTTTTTAAAAAAACAATTAATATATACATGTATATGTTGTGTATATACACTAAAATATTAAATATAGAAAACATAAACAGAATGTTTTATAGTTGTTTGGTCCCAAATTTGCTTTCCATCGGCCTCCTTCCCTTTCCCTACCACGCGGCCCATCAGTCCCATCACTCCTTCGTCACGTTGAAGGATAGCCCATGAACGCATCTAATAGACTATTGTAAAAATAGACTGCAAAGGAGAACATGAATTTTTCTTCTCAAAAACTAAATCGTTTGTACATAGCCAGGTAGACCAACACAACGCTGCAGCTCCAAGAAGAACTATGGATTGCCAAGTGTTAGGTATTCCATGCAGCCACGATCCAAACAAATGAGAAGCATTGTTTGGTAGAGGAAGATTTGAAACACACCGGAAGAAAGACCAAACAGCACTAGCAAAACGACATTCAAAGAAGAGGTGTTCGATAGTCTCATCCTTGTGACAGAAATTGCATGCTTATTTATTACCATGTCAATTGTGTTTAATTAAAATATCTTTCGTAAGTAAAACACCCTTGTGAAGGTACCAAAGAAAGACCTTAATTTTTAAAAGTGGAACGCTTCTAAATAATTATGTGAAACTGTATGATCATGTGAAATATGAATTGATAATGCAGGTGCTTCTAAATAATTATAAGTGGTGTGCTTCTAAAAAGTATATATGTCTCCCTTACTAGTTAGAGTGCTTTTGTTTAACTATTTACAATTGTCCACCACCCAATGAATGCCTAACATCTATCGGGTGTCCAGCGGGTGCGGTGGGTGTAGATGTAGGAATAAAAATCTACACATTAAGGGCTAGTTTGAGAACCTCATTTTTCTATGAGATTTCTATTTTCCTAACGCCCCGTTTGGATCATTGGAATTGAATTTCATTCTAATAATAGTAATTTAGGCATATATCAATTAAGCTAATTCGGTTTTATGCAAAATATATTTGTATATTATTATTAGTAAGATGTTGGAGATATTTATGTGCTACATTTTTACTATAGAGGAGTGAGAAGAAGAGTGACATGTAAGTTACAGAGTAGAAACAAATTCTACTAATGCATAAAATCATTTCCCACCCTTCACCCCATGAATTTGAGATAGACTTATATCTGAACTTTGGAAAGTGGTGGAATGTCAAATTCCAAACTAAATAAGTTACTTTATTGAGTGAATTCCAATTCCTCTAAAATGAAGGGATACAAACGCCCCGTAAGTGAATTTAGTTTATTTTTCCTCAGAAAAATAGAAATTCCTTGGGAAAATAGAGATCCCAAACTACTCATAAGAATTATGGATACGTGTGTAGCTTGATGAGTTGTCCCTACGGAAGGGGCACACCCATAGGGGTGAAAACGGGTAGGGTACCCGAAACGGGTACCGGATACGGGTACTGATTCGGGACCATTTTTCGGATACGGATACGGGTATTTTTTATATTCAGGACGGATACGGGTAATACCTGGATAGTACAGCTTCGGATTCGGGTCGGATACGGAGCGAGTACTACCCGGTAAATACCCGGATATTCGGGTCGGATACGGGTACCCGGAATTCGGGTACCCGTTTTTTCTTTTTCTGCATAATAATATAGTTATAAAATCATAACTTTTACATATGAAATCGGATGAAGATAAAGTTTATATGAAAATTGTAGAGCTCGAAGAGATCTATAACTTTGTAGTATAGCACATTTTTATTTAAACATATCTTTAGGCCAAAATCATTGAAATAATGTCTAAATTTATATCAAAATAATAAACTTTATCATTTTCATGTGGGGACTTAAGATTATATCCATGTGGGAACTTAGGATTATCTTTTTATAAACTATTTATTAATATTGGTAACTTATTTGCAATTTCCGGTCGACGCTACAATATTTTTATGAATTTAATTATATTTTGATGATTTTCTACAACAAGAAATTAATAATACACCAAATAGTCTAAAAAATTCATGAATTTTTACGGGGACACAACATATATCCACATATAGTTCTCAAAAACATTTGGACTATAAAATCCACAAGATGTTGGTGTTTCTTCCATTCCGCTCCCACTTATTGCGTGAGTTACACGTGAAATCATTTTATGTATCGAAGTTTCAACATAATTAATATTTCACTTATCATTTTCACGCGGCGACTTGAGGTTTTATTTGAATAGAATGTTTATTTGTTTTGGTAAGCTTTTTGCAATTTTGGATCAAAACTAGTGTATTTATGAATTTTAATTATATTTTGATGATTTTATGTAGAAAGAAATTAATAATGTATAGATAGCCTCAGGAATCTATGAAATTATACGAAGGTACAACATATGACCACATATAGTCATAAAAAATAATGGGACCATAAAATCCACAGGATGTCAACGTTTCTTCTATTTTATTTCCACTTATTACGTGAGTTACACGTGAAATCATTCTAAGTATCCAAGTTTCAACATAATCAATACTTCACTTTACCATTTTTATGTGGAAACTTGAGATTATCTTCTATTAAATGTTTATTAGTATTAATTTACTTGCAATTTCGTGGTCGAACAAGAATATTTTTTATAACCAATTAATGTATTATCCGACAAGTATCCGATATCCGATCAAATAATATCCGTTTCCGTCACTTATCCGCCCGGATAAATATCCGGTCACTGTATCCGTATCCGTCCCGTTTCTAACTATCCGTATCCGATCCTGAATCCGTTTTAAACACATTAGGGTAGGATACAGGATGAGCTAATATCCGTCCATATCCGCCCGTCCTACACACCAGGAGCGGGATCCACCGTTTTCCCCACCCCACATGTTGCTATGGACGGACGTACGAGGGTAGGAGAGGCAGGTGTGTCGTGCAGCCGTGGGCGGCGTCGCTAATGTGATCCCGTTCCCATCCGCTGCGCCGGCCGGTACGGTAGGTAAGCAGTTACCGTTGCCCAGTTTTGACCCTCCTCGCATGAAAGCTCGGTGAGGACACTCGCGCCTGTAGCGGGACGACTTTATTTCTACAAGGGAATCACAAACATCAATCAAATAGAGAAATCTTAAGGCCGCTGGTTCTAGTGCGTGCTCCCCCCCCCCCTCTCCCCGCCACATCAGCGACTCCATTCTGCTCGTGCTGTTCTGGTGCATAGATTACAACAGGCTACAACATGAGACTATAGCCACATTAGCTTATCTATTTTATAATTATGTAATTCACGTGGATTTATTTCAACGCTCATAAATCACACAACATAATATTGTTTATTGAATTAAAAATTATTATGTTGTGAATAATTCAAATAAAAATACATAGATGGATTAAGAATGAAATTTATGATTTTTTTTGAGTTTATTTCAATTTTCTAGACTCCAAACGATTAAAAACAATTAATTACAATGGCCAGCACACATGCACCAATCATAAGCTACCACCTTATTATGCTCCCTCGCTCTCGCTCTCGCCCATGTCTCACCGCCGTGAACACGTGGCCCGCCTCCTGCCCAGAGACACGCTCTAGCGCGGGCGAGAGCAGGACGATATCGACTGATGGGTGATACCGCTCGTGCTATGGGTAGGGGCGGAGCCAAAGGGGGGGGGGGGCGGTAGGAGCCATGGCCCTGCCCAAGGGTGCGTCATACACATATATTTTATGTAGACTATATATATTTTAGATGTTGTGCATCATAATTAATCACATGTTTAATATAATGGTTGGTAATATATGATTCATAACTTTGTTGTAATATACTAATCAAAGTCTAAAAGAGACAAAGAATATAATATAAAATATTCGTTGAATGATCAATCGATGACATGAGATGTCAAACCTAATTCGCTTGCAGACATTGATATCTAAATCTCACCCTTTATGATTCAGCTTATCATCTAGCTGGACAGCTGCCGATCGAACACTTGACTTGTCTCTGCCATAATCTCACAACCAAAGTCCAGAAAAGGTGATCATGCCAAACAACAGAATGAACCCCAACAGCCTAACAACGTCGATCACCAAAACCACATGTCATAGCCCAGACATTCGCATAGACTACAAAATTAGATCCAAATATGGCTAACTTTATTATTTTGGTATTGTTAATGTGACACTACTTTAGTTAACATATTAATTAGATAGAAAATAGATTCATATACTAAGATAATTTATAAAGAATTAGAATTTTTATTCCATGGCAAGTGTTTAAGTTTAAAAGTATCATATAATATTTTTTTATCATATAATATTGATGAATTGGTCGGCCCTCTTATATTGTAATCCTGGCTTCGTTGCTGGCTATGGGCTCATTAGCACCATCCTTAGTAGTACTTTTTTTTCATGTCAACTTGACTTGAGTGGATTGCTCGTTTCCTTTTCTTTAGTAAAATATGAATGAATAAAAAGAAAAGAAAAGAAAAGGTTGAAAACGAATCTCAACTTGAACTTTGTGACTGCGTGCTTATACGACATGACCGTGCACCTCTCGCCTTGACGGACAGGGACTGGACACCGCTCCGAGTTTTCAGTTATCCAACGAACGGCGAATGGTCGCCTAGCAACTTCTCGTCTCAGGTGCAGCACAAGGCATGCAGAGCCTATGTCTTAAAATTTTGACGTGAGCGGCGGCATCGACTGTCCAACTGCTGGGGATACCGTCTGGCATAGGCCACCGCTTTGGGAGAATGGTGAAGTGATCCTTCCTCAGGCTATGAGCAGTGAGGAACTTTAACCAGAACGCTATAAATATAGAGTTGAATATACAGTAAAAAACTGCCGTAGTGGTGAACTGTTTGAGTTACTCTAAACGGTATGAGGAAACCAGGAACGCTACTTTCAGAGTACATGCAGCTCTTACTCGAAAAACTGTTGCAGAGTGCCGGAACGCCTAGATCGGAGGAGAGAAGGAAGCGGTTTGTTGGCTGGGAAAAGAATAGAGTTAAAAAGAAATGATATAATATGTGATAGTTGGTATAGAGTTGAGATATAGAGTAAACATGACTGCAGAGGATTGTGGTATAGAGTAAACATAACTGCTGACGGGGATAGAATATTCCTTTTAGAGTAGAAATTTAGAGTAGTATGAGTGCGGATAGCCTCAAGTCTCCTTGCAAGCCGACGGCGGTAGCGCCCCTCAAACATGGGAGGCTTGGCTGTTAAGAGTCGGCTCATTAGTTTACTATGCCTACCACTCAAGCCGTCTTTTTTACTTTTTAGCTTTTTTTAAAGTTTTTCACAAGTATGTCTTTTTTTTATTTGAATTTATAGAATGGATCTTTGAAAGAGAATTAGGCTTACACCTATTTCCTAATTGATTTTAGTGGTTGAATTGCCCAACACAAATAAATTGGACTAACTAGTTTGCTCTAGTCTATAAGTTCTACAGGTGCCATAGGTTCACAATAAGCCAATAAAAAGACCAAGAATGGGTTCAATAAAAGAGAGCAAGGGACAACCGAAGTGTGCCCTGGTCTGGCGCACCGGACTGTCCGGTGCACCACCGGACAGTGTCCGGTGCACCAGGGAACTCGACTTCCAACTCTTCACCTTCGGGAATTTCCAGAGGAGCTCCGCTATAATTCACCGGACTATCCGGTGCATCACCGGACAGTGTCCGGTGCCCCAGGGGAGAGCGACTCTGAACTCGCCAGCTTCGGGAATCCGCTCCGCTAAAATTCACCGGACTGTCCGGTGCACACCGGACTGTCCGGTGTAACAGCGGGGCAACGACTACTTCGAGCGCAACGATCATATGCAACGCATTAAATGCGCGTCAGCGCGCGCAGAGGAGCAGAGCACGCGCGGGTGGCACACCGGACAGCCTACAGGGCCTGTCCGGTGCACCACCGGACAGCCAGGCGGGCCCACAAGACAGAGCTCCAACGGTCGGAACCCTTCGGCCAGGTGACGTGGCTGGCGCACCGGACAGTGTCCGGTGGCGCACCGGACTGTCCAGTGCGCCATGCGACAGAAGCCTCCACCAACGGTCAAGTTTGGTGGTTGGGGCTATAAATACCCCAACCACCCCCACATTCAAGTCATCCAAGTTTTCCACCTTCCAACTACTTACAAGAGCTCTAGCATTCAATTCTAGACATACCAAAGAGATCAAATCCTCTCCCAATTCCACTCAAAGCTTTAGTGATTAGAGAGAGTGATTGTTGTGTTCATTTGAGCTCTTGCGCTTGGATTGCTTCTTTTTCTCATTCTTTCTTGCGATCATCTCAATTGTAATCAAGGCAAGAGACACCAATTGTGTGGTGGTCCTTGCGGGGAAGTTTGGTTCCCGTTTGATTGAGAAGAGAAGCTCACTCGGTCCGAGGGACCGTTTGAGAGAGGGAAAGAGTTGAAAGAGACCCGGTCTTTGTGACCACCTCAACGGGGAGTAGTTTTGAGAGAACCGAAACTCGGTAAAACAAATCCTTGTGTCTCACTTCTTTATTCGCTTGTGATTTGTTTTTACGCCCTCTCTCGGACTCGCATTATATTCCTAACGCTAACCCGACTTGTAGTTGTGATTAACTTTGTAAATTTCAGTTTCGCCCTATTCACCCCCCTCTAGGCGACTTTCAATTGGTATCAGAGCCTGATGCTTCATTAGAGCCTAACCGCTCGAAGTGATGTCGGGAGATCACGCCAAGAGGGAGATGGAGACCGGCGACAAGCCCACTACAAGCCACGGGAAGGCTTCATCGGAAGAGTCCCGCAACAAGGGGAAGGGGAAGGAGAAGAAATCCTCTTCCCACAAGTCGCATCGGAGCGGTGATAAAAAGAAGAAGATGAGGAAGGTGGTCTACTACGAGACCGACACCTCATCACCATCGAGCTCCGGCTCCGACGCGCCGTCCATTACTTCTAAGCGCCATGAGCGCAAGAAGTTTAGTAAGATCCCCCTACGCTATCCTCGCATTCCTAAACATACGCCTTTACTTTCCGTCCCATTAGGAAAACCACCAACGTTTGATGGTGAAGATTATGCTAGGTGGAGTGATATGATGCGATATCACCTAACCTCACTCCACAAAAGTATATGGGATGTTGTTGAGTTTGGTGTACAGGTACCATCCGTAGGGGATGAAGATTATGATGAGGACGAAGTGGCCCAAATCCAACACTTCAACTCCCAAACCACAACTATACTCCTCGCCTCTCTAAGTCGAGAGGAGTATAATAAGGTGCAAGGGTTGAAGAGTGTTAAGGAAATTTGGGACATGCTAAAGACCGCGCACGAGGGAGATGAGGTGACCAAGATCACCAAGCGGGAAACGATCGAGGGGGAGCTCGGTCGCTTCCGTCTTCGCCAAGGGGAGGAGCCACAAGATATGTACAACCGGCTCAAAACCTTGGTGAACCAAGTGCGCAACCTCGAGAGCAAAAAATGGGATGACCACGAAGTGGTTAAGGTTATTCTAAGATCACTTGTTTTCCTTAACCCTACTCAAGTTCAATTGATTCGTGGCAATCCTAGATATACACTAATGACTCCCGAGGAAGTAATCGGGAATTTTGTGAGCTTTGAATTGATGATCAAAGGCTCAAAGAAGATCAACGAGCTTGATGGCCCTTCCACATCGGAAGCACAACCGGTCGCATTCAAAGCGACAGAGGAGAAGAAGGAGGAGTCTACATCAAGTAGACAACCAATCGACGCCTCAAAACTCGACAATGAGGAGATGGCGCTCATCATCAAGAGGTTCCGCCAAATCCTCAAGCAAAGGAGGGGGAAAGATTACAAGCCCCGCTCCAAGAAAGTGTGCTACAAATGTGGTAAGCCCGGTCACTTCATTGCTAAATGTCCATTATCCAGTGATAGTGACAGGGGCGACGACAAGAAGGGGAGAAGAAAGGAGAAGAAGAGGCACTACAAGAAGAGGGGCGGCGATGCCCATGTGTGCCGCGAGTGGGACTCCGAGGAGAGCTCCTCCGACTCCTCCTCCGGCGAGGACGCCGCCAACATCGCCGTCACCAAGGGACTTCTCTTCCCCAACGTCGGCCACAAGTGCCTCATGGCAAAGGACGGTAAAAAGAAGAAGGTTAAATCCAAATCCTCCACTAAATATGAGTCCTCTAGTGATGATAATGCTAGTGATGAGGAGGATAATTTGCGTATTCTTTTTGCTAACCTCAACATGCAACAAAAAGAAAAACTAAATGAACTAATTAGTGCCATCCATGAGAAGGATGAACTCTTGGACTCCCAAGAGGACTTCCTAATCAAGGAAAACAAAAAACATGTTAATGTTAAAAATGCTTATGCTCTGGAAGTTGAAAAATGTGAGAAATTAACTAGTGAGCTAAGCACATGCCATGATTTGATTACCAACCTTAGAAATGAAAATGCTAGATTAATTGCTAAGGTTGATTCTAATGTTTGTGATGATTCAATTTCCAATCTTAGAGATGATAATGCTAATTTGCTTACTAAGATTGAAAAATTGAATGATTCTCTTGCTAGCCTTAGAAATGAAAATGAAAAATTAATTGCTAAGGCTAAAGATTTTGATGTTTGCAATGTTACTATTTCCAACCTTAGAAGTGAAAATGATATATTACATGCTAAGGTTGTAGAATTAAAATCTTGCAAACCCTCTACATCTACCGTTGAGCATGTTTCCATTTGCACTAGATGTAGAAATGTTGATATTGATGCTATTCATGATCATGTGGCTTTAATTAAACAACAAAATGATCATATAGCAAAATTAGATGCTAAAATTGCCGAGCATGAACTTGAAAATGAAAAATTTAAATTTGCTCGTAGTTTGCTTTATAGTGGGAGACGCCCTGACATCAAGGATGGCATTGGCTTCCAAAAGGGAGACAATGTCAAACTTAATGCCCCTCCTAAGAAATTGTCTAACTTTGTTAAGGGCAAGGCTCCCATGCCTCAGGATAACGAGGGTTACATTTTGTACCCTGCCGGTTATCCCGAGAGCAAGATTAGGAGAATTCACTCTAGGAAGTCTCACTCTGGCCCTAATCATGCTTTTATGTATAAGGGTGAGACATCTAGCTCTAGGCAACCAACCCGTGCTAAGTTGCCTAAGAAGAAAACTCCTAATGCATCAAATGGTCATGACATTTCATTTAAAACTTTTGATGCATCTTATGTTTTGACTAACAAATCCGGCAAGGTAGTTGCCAAGTTTGTTGGAGGCAAACACAAGGGCTCCAAGACTTGTGTTTGGGTACCCAAAGTTCTTGTGTCTAATGCCAAAGGACCCAAAACCGTTTGGGTACCTAAAGTCAAGAACTAAATTTGTTTTGTAGGTTTATGCATTCGGGGGCTCAAGTTGGATCATCTATAGCGGGTGCACAAACCACATGACAGGGGAGAAGATGTTCTCCTCCTACGAGAAAAACCAAGATCACCAACGAGCTATCACATTTTGGGATGGAAACCATGGTTTGGTCAAAGGTTTGGGTAAAATAGCTATATCTCATGACCATTCCATTTCCAATGTTTTTCTTGTTGATTCATTAGATTATAACTTGCTTTCCGTTTCCCAATTATGTCAAATGGGCTACAACTGTCTATTTACTGATGTAGGTGTCACTGTCTTTAGAAGGAGTGATGATTCAATAGCATTTAAGGGAGTGTTAGAGGGTCAGCTATACTTGGTAGATTTTGATAGAGCTGAACTCGACACTTGCTTAATTGCTAAGACTAACATGGGTTGGCTCTGGCACCGCCGACTAGCCCATGTTGGGATGAAGAATCTTCATAAGCTTCTAAAGGGAGAGCACATTTTAGGATTAACAAATGTTCATTTTGAGAAAGACAGGATTTGTAGCGCATGCAAAGCTGGGAAGCAAGTTGGTGCTCATCATCCACACAAGAACATCATGACGACTGACAGGCCACTGGAGCTCCTACACATGGATCTATTCGACCCGATAGCTTACATAAGCATCGGCGAGAGTAAGTACTGTCTAGTTATTATGGATGATTATTCTCGTTTCACTTGGGTATTCTTTTTGCAGGAAAAATCTCAAACCCAAGAGACCTTAAAGGGATTCTTGAGACGAGCTCAAAATGAGTTCGGCTTAAGAATCAAGAAAATAAGAAGCGACAACGGAACGGAGTTCAAGAATTCTCAAATTGAAGGCTTCTTTGAGGAGGAGGGCATCAAGCATGAGTTCCCCTCTCCCTACACGCCACAACAAAATGGTGTAGTGGAGAGAAAGAATAGGACTCTATTGGACATGGCAAGAACCATGCTTGATGAGTACAAGACGCCGGATCGGTTTTGGGCCGAGGCGGTCAACACCGCCTGCTACGCCATCAACCGGTTGTATCTACACCGAATCCTCAAGAAGACATCATACGAACTCCTAACCGGTAAAAAGCCCAACATTTCATATTTTAGAGTCTTTGGTAGCAAATGCTTTATTCTTATTAAAAGAGGTAGAAAATCTAAATTTGCTCCTAAGACAGTAGAAGGCTTTTTACTAGGATATGATTCAAACACAAGGGCATATAGAGTCTTTAACAAGTCCTCAGGACTAGTTGAAGTTTCTTGTGATGTTGTGTTTGATGAAACTAACGGCTCTCAAGTAGAGCAAGTTGATCTTGATGAGATAGGTAATGAAGAGGCTCCGTGCATCGCGCTAAGGAATATGTCCATTGGGGATGTGTGTCCTAAGGAATCCGAAGAGCCCACTCAAGCACAAGGTCAACCATCCTCCTCCATGCAAGCATCTCCACCAACTCAAAATGAGGACGAGGCTCAAGTTGATGAAGGAGAAAATCAAAATGATGAGCCACCTCAAGATGATGACAATGATCAAGGGGGAGATGCAAATGATCAAGACAAGGAGGATGAAGAACCAAGGCCGCCACACCCAAGAGTCCACCAAGCAATCCAACGAGATCACCCCGTCGATACCATCCTCGGCGACATTCATAAGGGGGTAACCACTAGATCTCGTGTTGCACATTTTTGTGAGCATTACTCTTTTGTTTCCTCTATTGAGCCACACAGGGTAGAGGAAGCACTCCAAGATTCAGATTGGGTGATGGCGATGCAAGAGGAGCTCAACAATTTCACTAGGAACGAGGTATGGCATTTAGTTCCACGTCCTAACCAAAATGTTGTAGGAACCAAATGGGTCTTCCACAACAAACAAGATGAGCATGGTGTGGTGACAAGGAACAAAGCCCGACTTGTGGCCAAGGGATATTCACAAGTCGAAGGTTTGGATTTCGGTGAAACCTATGCACCCGTAGCTAGGCTTGAGTCCATTCGTATATTATTAGCCTATGCTACTTACCATGGCTTCAAGCTTTATCAAATGGACGTGAAGAGTGCCTTCCTCAATGGACCAATCAAGGAAGAGGTCTATGTTGAGCAACCTCCCGGCTTTGAAGACAGTGAGTATCCTAACCATGTCTATAGGCTCTCTAAGGCGCTTTATAGGCTCAAGCAAGCCCCAAGAGCATGGTATGAATGCCTAAGAGATTTCCTTATTGCTAATGGCTTCAAAGTCGGCAAGGCCGATCCTACTTTATTTACTAAGACTCTTGCAAATGATTTGTTCGTATGCCAAATTTATGTTGATGATATTATATTTGGGTCTACTAACTAATCTACATGTGAGGAATTTAGTAGGATCATGACACAGAAATTCGAGATGTCGATGATGGGGGAGTTGAAGTATTTCTTAGGTTTCCAAGTGAAGCAACTCCAAGAAGGCACCTTCATCAGCCAAACGAAGTATACTCAAGACATTCTAAACAAGTTTGGGATGAAGGATCCCAAGCCCATCAAGATTCCCATGGGAACCAATGGGCATCTCGACCTCGACACGGAAGGTAAATTCGTCGATTAAAAGGTATACCGGTCGATGATAGGTTCATTACTCTATTTATGTGCATCTCGACTGGACATTATGCTTTCCGTATGCATGTGTGCAAGATTCCAAGCCGACCCTAAGGAATCTCACCTTACGGCCGTAAAACGAATCTTGAGATATTTGGCTTATACTCCTAAGTTTGGGCTTTGGTACCCTCGGGGATCCACATTTGATTTAATTGGTTATTCCGATGCCGATTGGGCGGGGTGTAAAATTAATAGAAAGAGCACATCGGGGACTTGCCGGTTCTTGGGGAGATCCTTGGTGTCTTGGGCTTCAAAGAAGCAAAATTCGGTAGCTCTTTCTACCGCCGAAGCCGAGTACATTGCCGTAGGTCATTGTTGCGCGCAATTGCTTTGGATGAGGCAAACCCTTAGGGACTATGGTTAAAAATTAACCAAAGTTCCTCTTCTATGTGATAATGAGAGTGCAATCCGCATGGCGGATAATCCCGTTGAGCATAGCCGCACTAAACACATAGCCATTAGGTATCATTTTCTAAGGGATCACCAACAAAAGGGGGATATCGAGATTGCATATATTAACACTAAAGATCAATTAGCCGATATCTTTACCAAGCCACTAGATGAACAAACTTTTACCAAACTTAGGCATGAGCTAAATATTCTTGATTCTAGAAATTTCTTTTGATGTCTTGCACACATAGCTCATAAATATACCTTTGATCATGTCTCTTTTATATATGCTATGACTAATGTGTTTTCAAGTGAATTTCAAACCAAGTCATAGGTGTATTGAAAGGGAATTGGAGTTTTCGGCGAATACAAAGGCTTCCACTCCATCACTCATCCTTCGCCGTCGCTCCGAGCAACTCTCCATCTTTGGTATAATCTTCACTCATATGTTTTATTTGCCAAAGGAAAGAAAGTAGTAAGAAAAGGGCTTATATTTCACTCAAAGTATCCGTTTTTGGTGATTCATGCTAAAGGGGGAGAAAGTATTAGTCCAAAGCAAAAGAACCGCACCACCACCAAATTTTAAAACTTATGATTTTCAAATTGGTATCTCATTGTGTTCAAAAGGGGGAGAAAGTAGTATTTTTCAAAATTCATATCTTAAAACCCTCTTGAACACTAAGAGGAAGAGTTTATTAAGGGGGAGTTTTGTTTAAGTCAAAGGAAAAGCATTTGGAATAGGGGGAGAAAATTTCAAATCTTGAAAATGCTTCTCTAAATCTTATTCATTTACCTTTGACTATTTGCAAAAGGACTTTGAAAAGGATTTACAAAAGGAATTTGCAAAAACAAAACAAGTGGTGCAAGCGTGGTCCAAAATGTTAAAAATAAAGAAACAATCCATGCATATCTTATGAAAATTTCTATTGGCTCAATTCTAAGTAACCTTTGCACTTACATTTTGCAAACTAGTTCAATTATGCACTTCTATACTTTCTTTGGTTTGTGTTGGCATCAATCACCAAAAAGGGGGAGATTTAAAGGGAATTAGGCTTACACCTATTTCCTAATTGATTTTGGTGGTTGAATTGCCCAACACAAATAAATTGGACTAACTAGTTTGCTCTAGTCTATAAGTTCTACAGGTGCCAAAGGTTCACAATAAGCCAATAAAAAGACCAAGAATGGGTTCAATAAAAGAGAGCAAGGGACAACCGAAGTGTGCCCTGGTCTGGCGCACCGGACAGTGTCCGGTGCACCACCGGACAATGTTCGGTGCACCAGGGAACTCGACTTCCAAATCTTCACCTTCGGGAATTTTTAGAGGAGCTCCGTTATAATTTACCGGACTGTCCGGTGCATCACCGGACAGTGTCCGGTGCCCCAGGGGAGAGCGACTCTGAACTCGCCAGCTTCGGAAATCCGCTCCGCTAAAATTCACCGGACTGTCCGGTGTGACAGCGGGGCAACGACTACTTCGAGCGCAACGGTCGTCTGCAACGCATTAAATGCGCGTCAGCGAGTGCAGAGGAGCAGAGCACGCGCGGGTGGCACACCGGACTGCCTATAGGGCCTGTCCGGTGCACCACCGGATAGCCAGGCGGGCCCACAAGACAAAGCTCCAACGGTCGGAACCCTTCGGCCAGGTGACGTGGCTGGCGCACCGGACAGTGTCCGGTGGCGCACCGGACTGTCCGGTGCGCCATGCGACAGAAGCCTCCACCAACGGTCAAGTTTGGTGGTTGGGGCTATAAATACCCCAACCACCCCCACATTCAAGTCATCCAAGTTTTCCACCTTCCAACTACTTACAAGAGCTCTAGCATTCAATTCTAGACACACCAAAGAGATCAAATCCTCTTCCAATTCCACTCAAAGCTTTAGTGATTAGAGAGAGTGATTGTTGTGTTCATTTGAGCTCTTGCGCTTGGATTGCTTCTTTTTCTCATTCTTTCTTGCGATCATCTCAATTGTAATCAAGGCAAGAGACACCAATTGTGTGGTGGTCGTTGCGGGGAAGTTTGGTTCCCGTTTGATTGAGAAGAGAAGCTCACTCGGTCCGAGGGGACGTTTGAGAGAGGGAAAGGGTTGAAAGAGACCCGGTCTTTGTGACCACCTCAATGGGGAGTAGGTTTGAGAGAACCGAACCTCGGTAAAACAAATCCTTGTGTCTCACTTCTTTATTCGCTTGTGATTTGTTTTTACGCCCTCTCTCGAACTCGCATTATATTTCTAACGCTAACCCGGCTTGTAGTTGTGATTAACTTTGTAAATTTCAGTTTCGCCCTATTCACCCCCCCTTCTAGGCGACTTTCAATCTTTAGTTTGGTGGCGTCATCAGTATTGACACCAAGTTTACACGTCTCAGCGTCAAAATAGAAGGCACCAAGATCTCGCTCGCCTACGTGGTAGGAGTTGGTGTCACGCCAAGGTGGGATGAAAGGTAAAGCCATGTATGGATTTATTTTTTTTAAGAAAAAATTGCACTGGCATGAGAGGCACTGAAACCTAACTCTAGAATCAATTTGGAAATTAAGAATTTTAAACGGACTCTCTATCTTTTTTTGTGTATGTGTTAGAGACGTGACCGAATTTTTGTGCCATAGTATAGTATATATAGTAAATATATACTAGTATTACTACATCGGTCTCCTTTATTTGGTCGAGTCTTTGCTTATCTGAAAAGCACATTATATCTATATAAATTATCAACGCATGGCCGAGGTGGACACTGGGGTTCGGTGGCACCGACCCCTGCCACGTAGACGCCACATCAGCGCTCCAGAGCGAGATCTCGACGTCATCTATTTTAGCGCCGAGACGTGTAAACTCGGCGCCAATAGTGATGGCGTCGAGGTAAGGGTCCATTTTCTGAATTCAAACCGAAAATTGCATACTTGTGAAAAACATTCCCAAAAAGGCCAAAAAAGCAAAAAAGACGGCCACTCAAGCAACTTCTGCTCTTTAACTTCGCTCTTGTACAGGGTGGCGTGTGCTCGCTGCTGAGGGGAGTGTTGTCGTTCAGGCTTTTGAGGGACCGACCATAACATTCTTGTGTCTCTTTAAAGTCTTCGAGCTACGGTGACCCAATCTTGCCTCCTGGCTAGTTCTCCGTGCTGTCACTGGTGGCGGAGATCTTCTTTCTAAAAGGGAAATAGGGTCAAACCTTTTCCAATATGAATTTTGGTGGTTGAATTGCCCAACACAAATTATTGAACTAACTAGTTTGCTCTAGAAAATATGTTCTACAGGTGCCAAAGGTTCACAACAAACCAATACAAAGTCAAAAGAAAGGGTTCAAAACAAAGGAGCAAAGTATACCGAAGGCAGCCCTGGTCTAGCGCACCGGACTGTCCAGTGTGCCACCGAACAGTGTCCGGTGCACCACGGAGATCGATGCTGAACTTGCCAGCTTCGGGAATTTGGGAGGCTGCTCCGCTATAATTCACCGGACTGTCCGGTGTAGCACCGGACTGTCCGGTGTGCCAGTGGAGCAATGGCTACTTCGCGCCAACGGTCGTCTGCGAAGGCATTAAATGCACTACAGTGCGTGCCTGCGCGCGCAGAAGTCAGAGCAGGCGCCAGAAGGCGCACCGGACAGTCTACAGGACCTGTCCGGTGCACCTCTGGACTGTCCGGTGGCCCCACAAGTCAGAGCTCCAATGGTCGAACCCTAACGTTTGGGTGACGTGGCTGGCGCACCGGACAGTGTCCGGTGGCGCACCGGACTGTCCGGTGCGCCCGTCGATAGAAGCCATCCCCAACGGCCATTTTGGTGGTTGGGGCTATAAATACCCCCAACCACCCCACATTCATGGCATCCAAGTTTTCAGCCTTCACACCTCATACAAGAGCTATAGCATTCAATACAAGACACAAACAAAGAGATCAAATCCTCTCCCAAGTCCGGATTCACTCCAAACAAATTAGTGACTAGAGAGAGACTTTTTGTGTTCTTTTGAGCTCTTGTGCTTGGATTGCTTTTCTTCTTCCTCATTGTTGTTTTCACAACACTTGTAATCAAAACAAGAGACACCAATTGTGTGGTGGTCCTTGTAGTGGACTTAGTGTCCCATTTGATTGAGAAGAGAAGCTCACTCGGTCTAAGTGACCGTTTGAGAGAGGGAAAGGGTTGAAAGAGACCCGGTCTTTGTGACCACCTCAACGGGGAGTAGGTTCGCAAGAACCGAACCTCGGTAAAACAAATCACTATGTCATCCGCTCTATTTCCTTGGTTGATTTGTTTTCGCCCTCTCTTTTGGACTCGCTTATATTTCTAACACTAACTCCGACTTGTAGTTGTGCTTAAGTTTGTAATTTTTAGATTCCGCCTATTCACCCCCCTCTAGGCGACTTTCAATTGGTATCAAAGCCTAGTGCTTCATTAGAGCCTAACCGCTCGAAGTGATGTCGGGAAAACACGCCAAGAAGGAGATGGTGACCAGCGACAAGCCTGTTACAAGCCACGGGAAGGCTCCATCGGGAGAGTCCCACAACAAGGGGAGGAGAAGGAATCCCCTTCACACAAGTCGCATCGGAGTGGCGAAAAGAAAAAGAAGATGAGGAAGGTGGTCTACTACGAGACCAACTCTTCATCGCGATCCACCTCCGGCTCCGACGCGTCGTCCGTAACTTCTAAGCGCCATGAGCGCAAGAAGTTTAGTAAGATTCCCCTACACTACCCTCGCATTTCTAAACGTACTCCATTACTTTCCGTTCCATTAGGCAAACCACCGGTTTTTGACCGTGAAGATTATAATATGTGGGTGATAAAATGAGACATCACCTAACCTCACTCCACACTAGTATTTGGAACGTTGCTGAGTTTGGTGTACAGGTACCATCCGTAGGGGATGAGGACTATGATTTGGACGAAGTTGCCCAAATCCGGTACTTCAACTCACAAGCCACCACAATACTCCTCGCCTCTCTAAGTCGAGAGGAGTATAACAAGGTGCAAGGATTGAAGAGCGCCAAGGAGATTTGGGACGTGCTCAAAACGACGCACGAAGGAGACGAGGTGACCAAGATCACCAAGAGGGAGACGATCGAGGGGGAGCTCGGTCGCTTCATGCTAAACCAAGGAGAAGACCCGCAAGCCATGTACAACCGGCTAAAAACCTTGGTGAATCAAGTGCGCAACCTCGGGAGCACCAAGTGGAATGACCATGAAGTGGTCAAGGTTATTCTTAGATCACTCGTATTTCTTAACCCCACTCAAGTTCAATTAATTCGTGGTGATCCAAGATATAAACTAATGTCTCCCGAGGAAGTAATAGGCAAATTTGTGAGCTTTGAATTGATGATCAAAGGCTCCAAGAAGATCATCGAGCAAGGCGCCTCCTCCTCCGTACCCGAAGCACAACCCGTTGCATTCAAGGCAATGGAGGAGAAGAAAGAAGACTCTACACCGAGTAGAGTCCCCATCGACGCCTCCAAGCTCGACAATGAGGAGATGGCGCTCATCATCAAGAGCTTCCGCCAAATCCTCAAACAAAGGAAGCGGAAAGATTACAAGCCCCGTTTCAAGAAGGTTTGCTACAAGTGTGGTAAGCCCGGTCATTTCATTGCTAAATGTCCATTATGTAGTGATAGTGACAAGGGCGACGACAAGAAGGGAAAGAGGAGAGAAAAGAAGAGATACTACAAGAAGAAGGGCGACGATGCCCACGTTTGCCGGGAGTGGGACTTCGACGAGAGCTCCACCGACTCCTCCTCCGACGAGGACGCCACCAACATCGCCGTCAGCAAAGGGCTTCTCTTCCCCAACGTTGGCCACAAATGCCTCATGGCAAAGGACGGCAAGAAGAAGAAGGTAAAATCCAAATCCTCCACTAAGTATGCAACATCTAGCGATGAGGTTAATTCTAGTGATGTTGAGGATGATTTGTTTACTCTCTTTGCCAACTTAAACATGCAACAAAAGAAAAAATTAAATGAATTAATTAGCGCTATTCATGAGAAGGATGAACTCTTGGATAGCCAAGAGGATTTCCTAATTAAAGAAAACAAAAAGCATGTTAAAGTTAAAATGCTTATGCTCAGGAAGTTGAGAAAAATGAAAAATTAACTAGTGAGCTAAGTACTTGCCATGACATTGTTTCCAACCTTAGAAATGAAAATGCAAAATTAATTGCTAAGGTTGAAAAGTTTGATGTTTGTGATGATTCAATTGTCTTAGAAATGATAATGCCAATTTAATTGCTAAGATTGATCAATTGATTACCTCTCTTGCTAGCCTTAGAAATGAGAATGAAAAATTGATTGCTAAGGCTAAGGAACTAGATGTTTGCAATATTTCTATTTCCAATATTAGAGATGAGAATGACATTTTACATGCTAAGATTGTTGAGTTAAATGATTGCAAACCCTCTACATCTACCGTTGAACATGTTTCTATTTGCACTAGATGTAGAGATATTAATGTTGATGCTATTCATGATCACCTATCTTTAATTAAACAACAAAAATGATCACATAGCTCAACTTAGTGCCAAAATTAATGAGCATGACTTAGAAAATGAGAAATTCAAATTTGCTAGAAGCATGCTCTATAGTGGGAGACGCCCTGATATTAAGGATGGCATTGGCTTCCAACAGGGAGACAATGTCAAGCTTAATGCCCCTCCTAAAAGATTGTCTAACTTTGTTAAGGGCAAAGCTCCCATGGTTCAGGATAATGAGGGTTACATTTTATACCCTGCCGGTTATCCTGAACACAAAATTAGGAGAATTCACTCTAAGAAGTCTCACTCTGGTCCTAATTATGCTTTTATGTATAAGAGTGAGGCATCTAGTTCTAGGCAATCAACCCATGCTAAATTGCCTAAGAAGAAAACTCCTAACGCATCAAATGATCATAATGTGTCATTCAAAACCTTTGATGCTTCTTATGTGCTAACTAACAAATCCGGCAAGGTAGTTGCCAAGTATGTTGGGGGCAAACACAAGGGATCAAAGACTTGTGTTTGGGTACCCAAAGTTCTTGTATCTAATGTCAAAGGACCCAAAACTATTTGGGTACCTAAAATCAAGAACTAAATCTATTTTGTAGGTTTATGCATCCGGGGGCTCAAGTTGGATTACCGATAGCGGGTGCACAAACCATATGACTGGGGAGAAAAAGATGTTCTCCTCCTACGAGAAAAACCAAGATCCCCAACGAGCTATCACATTCGGGGATGGAAATCAAGGTTTGGTCAAAGGATTGGGTAAAATTGATATATCACCTGACCATTCTATTTCTAATGTTTTTCTTGTAGATTCTTTAGATTACAACTTGCTTTCTGTTTCTCAATTATGCAAAATGGGTTACAACTGTCTTTTTACGGATATAGATGTTACTGTCTTTAGAAGAAGTGATGATTCAGTAGCTTTTAAGGGAGTATTAGAGGGTCAGCTATACTTAGTTGATTTCAATAGAGCTGAACTCGATACTTGCTTAATTGCTAAGACTAACATGGGTTGGCTCTGGCATCGCCGACTAGCCCATGTTGGGATGAAGAATCTTCACAAGCTTCTAAAGGGAGAGCACATTTTAGGACTAACAAATGTTCATTTTGAGAAAGACAGGATTTGTAGCGCATGTCAAGCAGGGAAGCAAGTTGGTGTTCATCATCCACACAAGAACATCATGACAACTGACAGGCCACTCGAGCTCCTCCACATGGACCTATTCGGCCCGATAGCTTACATAAGCATCGGTGGGAGTAAGTACTCTCAAGTTATTATGGATGATTATTCTCGCTTCTCTTGGGTATTCTTCTTACAGGAAAATCTCAAACCCAAGAGACTTTGAAAGGATTCTTGAGATGGGCTCAAAATGAGTTTGGCTTGAGGATCAAGAAAATAAGAAGCGACAATGGGACGGAGTTCAAGAACTCACAAATAGAAGGCTTTCTTGAGGAGGAGGGCATCAAGCATGAGTTCTCTTCTCCCTACACGCCACAACAAAATGGTGTAGTGGAGAGGAAGAATAGAACTCTATTGGACATGGCAAGGACCATGCTTGATGAGTACAAGACTTCGGATCGGTTTTGGGCCGAGGCAGTCAACACAGCTTGCTACGCCATCAACCGATTGTATCTACACCGAATCCTCAAGAAGACATCATACGAACTCCTCACCGGTAAAAAGCTCAATGTTTCATATTTTAGAGTCTTTGGTAGCAAATGCTTTATTCTTGTTAAAAGAGGTAGAAAATCTAAATTTGCTCCTAAGGCTGTAGAAGGCTTTTTACTAGGATATGATTCAAACACAAGGGCATATAGAGTCTTTAACAAGTCCACTGGACTAGTTGAAGTTTCTTGTGACATTGTGTTTGATGTGACTAACGGCTCTCAAGTAGAGCAAGTTGATCTTGATGAATTAGATGATAAGAGGCTCCATGCGTCGCGCTAAGGAACATGTCCATTGGGGATGTGTGTCCTAAGAAATCCGAAGAGCCCATTCAAGCACAAGATCAACCATCCTCCTCCATGCAAGCATCTCCACCAACTCAAGATGAGGATGAGGCTCAAGATGATGAAGGAGAAGATCAAGAAGATGAGCCACCTTAAGAAGACGGCAATGATCAAGGGGGAGATGCAAATGATCAAGACAAGGAGGATGAACAAAATCCAAGACCGCCACACCCAAGAGTCCACCAAGCAATCCAACGAGATCACCCCGTGAACACCATTTTAGGAGATATTCATAAGGGGGTAACTACTCGATCTCGTGTTGCTCATTTTTGTGAACACTACTCGTTTGTTTCCTCTATTGAGCCACACAGGGTAGAGGAAGCACTTCAAGATTCGGATTGGATGTTGGCGATGCAAGAGGAGCTCAACAATTTCACAAGAAATGAGGTATGGCATTTAGTTCCACGTCCTAACCAAAATGTTGTAGGAACCAAGTGGGTCTTCCGCAACAAACAAGATGAGCATGGTGTGGTGACAAGGAACAAGGCACGACTTGTGGCCAAAGGGTATTCACAAGTCGAAGGTTTGGATTTCGGTGAAACCTATGCACCCGTAGCTAGGCTTGAGTCAATTCGAATATTACTTGCCTATGCTACTCACCATGACTTTAAGCTTTACCAAATGGACGTGAAGAGTGCCTTCCTCAACGGACCTATCAAGGAAGAGGTCTATGTTGAACAACCTCCCGACTTTGAAGATAGTGAGTATCCTAACCATGTTTACAAACTCTCTAAGGCGCTTTATGGGCTCAAGCAAGCCCCAAGAGCATGGTATGAATGCCTAAGAGACTTTCTTATCGCTAATGGCTTCAAAGTTTGAAAGGCCGATCCTACTTTATTCACTAAAACCATTGAGAATGATTTGTTTGTATGCCAAATTTATGTTGATGATATCATATTTGGGTCTACTAACAAATCTATTTGTGAAGAGTTTAGTAGGATCATGATTCAAAAATTTGAGATGTCTATGATGGGGGATTTGAAGTATTTCTTAGGATTAGCCAAACGAAGTACATTCAAGATATACTCACTAAGTTTAGAATGAAGGATGCCAAGCCCATCAAGACACCCATGGGAACCAATGGGCATCTCAACCTCGACACGGGAGGTAAATCCGTAGATCAAAAGGTATACCGATCGATGATAGGTTCTTTACTCTATTTATGTGCATCTTGACCGGACATTATGCTTTCCGTATGCATGTGTGCAAGGTTCCAAGCCGACCCTAAGGAAGTTCACCTTAGGGCCATGAAGCGAATCTTGAGATATTTAGTTCAAACACCTAAGTTTGGTCTTTGGTACCCCAAGGGATCCTCATTTGATTATTAGGATATTCCGATGCTGATTGGGTAGGGTGTAAGATTAATAGGAAGAGCACATCAGGGACTTGTCAGTTTCTGGGGAGATCCCTGGTGTCGTGGGCTTCAAAGAAACAAAACTCAGTAGCTCTTTCTACCGCCGAAGCCGAGTACATTGCTTTGGATGAGGCAAACCCTTAGGGACTATGGCTACAAGTTTAGCAAAGTCCCTCTCCTATGTGACAATGAGAGTGCAATCCGCATGGCGGATAATCCCATTGAACATAGCCGCACTAAGCACATAGCCATTCGGTATCACTTTCTGAGAGATCACCAACAAAAGGGGGATATCGAGATAGCCTACATAAATACCAAAGATCAATTGGCCGATATCTTTACCAAGCCTTTAGATGAGCAATCCTTTACCAAACTTAGGAATGAGCTAAATATTCTTGATTCTAGGAATTTTGATTGATTCTTTGCACACATAGCTCATTTATATACTTTTGATCATATCTCTTTTTATGTCTATGACTAATGTGTTTTCAAGTGTCATCTTATGCTTAGTCATAGATATTGAAAGGGAAATGGAGTATTTGGCAAAGAAGGCGCTTCCACTCAACACCAATTGTATTTACCGATACTTCGCATGGTTCTTCACTTTGGTATAATCTTCACTCATATTTTTGTGTTTGCCAAAGGGGGAGAAAGTTTGTAACAAGGGCTTATATCTCACTCACAAGTACCCGTTTTTGGCGATTCATGCCAAAGGGGGAGAAAGTATGAGCCCAAAGCAAAAGAACCGCACCACCACCAAGTTTAAAAAATGAAGTTTTTCAACTTAATATCTTTTTGTGTTCAAAAGGGGAAAAAGTAGTATCTTCAAAACTTGCAAAACCCTCTTGAACACTAAGAGGAGCATTTTATTTAGGGGGAGTTTTGTTTAAGTCAAAGGAAGAGCATTTGAGATAGGGGGAGAAAATTTCAAATCTTGAAAATGCTTTCTTCAATCTTATTCATATACCTTTGACTATTTGCAAAATAATTTTGAAAAGAATTTTACAAAGGATTTGCAAAAACAAAACTCGTGGTGCAAATATGGTCCAAAATTTTAAATTAGAAGAAAACCATCCATGCATATCTATTGAAATAAGTATATTGGTTTCAACTCCAAGCAACCTTTGCACTTACATTATGCAAAGTAGTTCAATTCTGCACTTCTATATTTGCTTTGGTTTGTGTTGGCATCAATCACCAAAAAGGGGGAGATTGAAAGGGAAATAGGGTCAAACCTTTTCCAATATGAATTTTGGTGGTTGAATTGCCCAATACAAGTTATTGAACTAACTAGTTTGCTCTAGAAAATATGTTCTACAGGTGCCAAAGGTTCACAACAAACCAATACAAAGTCAAAAGAAAGGGTTCAAAACAAAGGAGCAAAGTATACTGAAGGCAGCCCTGGTCTGGCGCACTGGACTGTCCGGTGTGCCACCGGACAGTGTCCGGTGCACCACGGAGATCGATGCTGAACTTGCCAGCTTCGGGAATTTGGGGAGGCCGCTCCGCTATAATTCACCGGACTGTCCGGTGTAGCACCGAACTGTCCGGTGTGCCAGTGGAGCAACGGCTACTTCGCGCCAACGGTCGTCTGCGAAGGCATTAAATACACTACAGTGCGCGCCTGCGCGCGCAGAATTTAGAGCAGGCGCTAGAAGGCGCACCGGACAGTCTACAGGACCTGTCCGGTGCACCACCGGACTGTCCGGTGGCCCCACAAGTCAGAGCTCCAACGGTCGAACCCTAACGGTTGGGTGACGTGGCTGGCGCACCGGATAGTGTCCGGTGGCGCACAGGACTGTCCGGTGCGCCCGTCGATAGAAGCCATCCCCAACGGCCATTTTGGTGGTTGGGCTATAAATACCCCCAACCACCCCACATTCATGGCATCCAAGTTTTCAGCCTTCACACCTCATACAAGAGCTGTAGCATTCAATACAAGACACAAACAAAGAGATCAAATCCTCTCCCAAGTCTGGATTCACTCCAAACAATTTAGTGACTAGAGAGAGAGACTTTTTGTGTTCTTTTGAGCTCTTGCGCTTGGATTGCTTTTCTTCTTCCTCATTCTTGTTTTCACAACACTTGTAATCAAAACAAGAGACACCAATTGTGTGGTGGTCCTTGTAGTGGACTTAGTGTCCCATTTGATTGAGAAGAGAAGCTCACTCGGTCTAAGTGACCGTTTGAGAGAGGGAAAGGGTTGAAAGAGACCCGGTCTTTGTGACCACCTCAACGGGGAGTAGGTTCGCAAGAACCGAACCTCTGTAAAACAAATCACCGTGTCATCAGCTCTATTTCCTTGGTTGATTTGTTTCGCCCTCTCTTTTGGACTCGCTTATATTTCTAACGCTAACCCCGGCTTGTAGTTGTGCTTAAGTTTGTAATTTTCAGATTCCGCCTATTCACCCCCCTCTAGGCGACTTTCACTTTCCTTCCCGAGTCATGGTGGCGACGATGAGCTGATTTCGATGAGTCGATGCAGACGAGCCGATGTTGTTAAGCCAATGTAGATCGACCAATGCAGAAGTCAATGTTGTCGATCCCACTAGCATGCTAGAAATATGTCGTTGTGGAAAACCTATGATCGATTGTCTGGGCAACCAACACACGAGAAGCCGAGAGGTGCACTATTGCTACATTTGTCCCTCCTAATTAGGACTCTGGTTGGGGGTTCTATGCATGCCAGTTCGCTTAACCTGTAACCAGAGAGGGCCAGGGAGGGTGTGTTGTTCGTTCTGCAAATGCACAACATCATATTAAACGTTAAATTATGTCCAGATCGCATGGATTGGTCTACACTTGTTGCGGTGATCGGCTACCATAAGCCAATTGACATTTTTTCTGGGTCAGCGACAAGTAAATAAAAAATAATTATGCATTGAAAGCTGTAAGGAAAAATAGACCCCGGTCCATCTGACTAAATGATTTTAGTGTTTAATGATCAATATAACATGTGGACTAATGTATTTGCTAGTGTTTGTTGTTCACATATGCAAAAGTGACTTGGACTGAGGTACTGAGGAAGCAACACCTCAAAAGAAGACATTAAAAAGGATTATAAGTGAAGATCAACAAGTACCAAGCAAAGTCCAAGACATGAAGAAAGTGCTGTCACTCACGAACCCTCTGCCTGCGTGCAACGGATAGTCCGGTGCCACCCGACGGACTATCCGGTGTACCAGGGAACAAGAGTCCAACGGCTAGTTCCAGGTGGCACTTTGAAGGGAACCACTCGGTGATTAGCGTAGGTGCTTTGTGAAATGTTTAGGTTAGTTAGACCGCTTATGCGCTTGCTCTAGGTTGTTCCTAGTCAGTTGAGTGAGTTTAGAAAAACTCACAAAACCCCTCGGCTCTTGCACGAGCCATTGTAATATTGTATTGAGTGGTGCGAAAGTCTTGTGAGACTGTGACAACCGAGTTTGTGTCACGGTCGCCACCGTGTACTAAAGGAAACGTGGCCCGCATCGTTTCGGCCGGAAGTTCGATAGTGAAGACGGCGGGGAGCGTCCGAGAGGAGGCCGGAAGTAGAGCACCACTTACGCGTGTAGAAGGCCCGCGGCTCTCTACAGAGTTACTCGTCTGTGGTGCTTGGCCCTCACTTGGGCTACCCTTTGCGTAGAGGCACCAACGAGGATTAGTTGAGACCATGTGTGTTTCCGGTTACCTCGATAAAAATACTGGCGTCGTCCATGGGAGTTTGCATCTCTACTTTTGCTCTTTACATTCCGCACTTACATTAAGTACTTAAGTTTCAATCCCTCCTTTCTAGTTAAAATATTAAGGATTGGAACTTAGGTTGCAAAACTCCTTTTGTGATAGAGTTAGCAACACTTAGTCAAAACCTAGATTGCACATTCTAAATTATTTATTTTTTCATAGGTTTTGTTCTATAGATTTATTTGTGTCCTAGTTTAGAGAGATTGTTTTTAGAAGTTCTAATTCACCCCCTCTTAGGCGTCACCGTTTCCTACAAGTGGTATCGGAGCATGGTTTGGCTCATTTGAAATGTGTTAGCTTCACCGCTAATCGAGTCAATGGCTTGTAGAGGAAGGGGATGGATACCTATAGGCCACCACACTTTGGCATCACTAATTTCTCATATTATAGTGCTAGAATGGCTTTTTACCTAGAAGCGGTTGATCCAGGTGTTTGGAGAGTCACTCGCGACGGGATGAAACCACCTAAGAATCCCAAGAAGCTCACCGTGAGTGACGAAAAAGAAATTCATTTGAATACGAGAGCCAAAAATTGATTGGATGAATCTTTTAGCATTAATATTTTCAATCAAGTATTTACTTTGAAAACTGCTAATGAGATTTGGCTAAAACTGCATGAGCACCATGACGACACATTTAATGTTCGTGAGCAAAAACATTGCCTAGTACTAAAGGAGTATAATTATTTTGCTACGAAAGAAAATGAGCTTGTTAGAGACATTTATTCTCGCTTAAATCTTATGATTAATGAGCTCAACTCTATGGAATTAACAAGCTAGGTAATGCAGACATTGTGAGGAAGATCATTTCCCTTCTACCTCAACGAATATATGGGAGCATCATCACTATTCTTCATAACTTGGAGGATTTGAGCACAATGACCCCTGCACTCATGATTGGAAAAATTGTGGCATTTGAAATGTCACGCAAGATGTGTCAAGAAGAGGAGCCCACTTATTCCAAGCCATATACTTTTGCATTCGATGAACACAAAAAGATGAAAGGAAAGAAGAAGGCTCCAAGGTCCAAGCTCCTCCAGTGAAGAAGAGGAAGAGGGAAATGGTGATGATAAAGATGATGATTGGGCCTCCACATCATCCTTTGATGATGAAGAAATGGTCCGACACATTGGAAAGGTAATGAGGATGATTCGCAAGATTAATCTAATGGGTGTGTCTCTGTAGGTAGAAGATCTTCTCTTTAACATTGACAGGAAAAAGCAAAAAAAGAGGATGCTTCACATGTGGGGAGAAGGGCCACTTCTGGATAATTGCCCAACTAGGCCGAACCCAAGAAGAGGAGGAGCAAAGGCAAGGTGCTTATAATTGTCAAAACTTGGAATGATTCTTCAAGCGAAGATGATCCTCCAAGGACTCAGCTACTGCTCTTCATTACGCCCTTCACCGTCATCTCACAAATACCTTATGGAAAGAGGTAAATCAAGTATCCCATCCTCTAGTGATGATAGTGATGATAAGTGTGATGGTGAGGGAAAGCCCTCCTTAGATGAACTTGTGCATGCCGTTATGTTTTTGAGGATGTTTGCACTAAACAAAAGGCTCAACTTAAAACCTTGAAAATAAGTTGCTTAGCTCTCAAAATGATTATAAATGTTTGATAGAAAATTTAAAACATTTGCAAATTTGAATTGTGAGCTAACAATTAAAATTGAGTATTTAGAGTCTAAAGTTCCAACCTCAACTACCGATGACAGTCTTGTTAAAAAGAATCAAAAAAACTTAAAGCTAAGTTAGCTAGCTCTCAGGATATTATTAAGAATTTGCTAGAGAAAATGGAAATTCTTAGCATTCACAATAATGAGCTAACTACTAAGCAAGAAAACACTGGTAGCACCCTAGGAGTATCTTTAATTGAAATTTCTAAAATTATTAAGAAAGATGCTTCTACTTCTTGCTTAGATTTAATTGATGATTCTATCCCTTGCAACCAAGTTGTTGTAAAGAATGTTGTTATAGAAACATGTTCCGGTGAAGTTGCTTTGGAAAATGAGTTGTTGAAGCAAGAGGTGGCTAGCCTTGGTAAGGCCTTGTATGACAAGAAAGTCAAAGCCAAACAATCCCAACCTCCTCAGGATAACACCATTGCGGAAGTGAACAAGGTTGTGGAGGGAGAAACCATGGTTTGCTGGCTCTGTCAAACGAAGGCCACAAGTCTTACCAATGCAAGGCAAAGATTGGGGAGAAGCAAAAGAAGAAGGCAACAAGCAAAGTCTCCAACATCTACATCAACAAGGTGGACAAAATGGCGGCTACACCATACCTAATCAAGAAGAAAAAGAATGGAAAGGTGATAGCCATCAAGGCCAACAAACAAGCCAACAAGGGAAAGGGGGTCAAACGCATTTGGGTGCCAAAGGAGATTATCTAAACCATGAAAAACACCAAGAAGGTTTGAGTCCCGAGAGGAAAGTAGAAGTCCGAAGGACTTTGGAAATTCAGAGACTTGACAAAATTGGGATGTATATCATGGGATGCATCACATCGGATCAAGCCTTTCGCTAAGTGGGTCAGTGAATACTTTGGACCCAAATTCGCTACCCATGACTAAGGTAACTAGATTTATTGCATTTCCTAGTTTTATATATGCGTATTTATTTTCTCGTATCTAGTTTTTACCTTACATGCCTTGGTTTTACATGTGGTATTTACTTTCGATTAAAGTTGCATGCATATTATGTCAATCATGTGCTAGGAATGCTCATCTTCAATCCATATTCTTGAAATATTTAGTTAAGCAAGGCACATAGCTCATTTAAAATTCCTAGAAAGGTGGCACTTTTGTTTTACTTCGAATTTTATATTCTTCAAGTAGTGCCATTTTGACTTATATGTGCCAAAGCTCGGATTATAGATAATTTGTCCCCCTTGATCTCAAAATCAAAGTGCATGTCTCCTACAAGTATTCAAAACTTGTATGCACAACCTTCAGGCGGATATTACACTATAATCTAAGTCTTTGAGACTAATACTTGTTTTCAAGTCTATTATGTGTGTAGTAGTCTCATTGAAGGAAAATTGAGTCCCTGGAGAAAGACAATAAGCTTCCAATGTAAATCTACAAGTGTTTTCAAGTTCCGCAAGTGATTTCATTCCACTATTGATATCATTTACATGTCTTCTCTAGATTTTGATTAGACTATGTCATTATTTACATCTTATGCTCCCATGTTGCGATATATGCATATGTTATTAAAATATATCCTTTACCTATTCATAGGGGGAGTTAGTCTATTCAATCATGTCTTGTTTCCTCTCTTTCTCATGTGCTTTTCCTAAGTAGAGGATCTTCGACAGGGGGAGTATGTCTTCTTTCATACAAAGGGGGAGAATACTCTTTTAAAGGGACGAGAAACTCTTTTAGGGCTAGTTTGAGAGTCAAAAAACCGGAGGGGATTGGAATAAGGAGGGGATTTTAGTCCCTCCATTCCCCTCCGGTTTTGTGGCTCCCAAACTAGCCCTTAGGGAGTAATCTTGTAAGATGGCAAATATTTTTGCTTCCTATATGCTTTTAATGTCTTCCTTTTCAGTGTTTGATTCCAAAGGGGGAGAAGTTTTATAGACCAAAGCATTTTAAAGTATATGAAATACCAAAACCACCAAATTTAAAATTTTGATCTTACAAGTGGTTTTGGTTCTACAAGTGGTTTGGTTTTAAAATGGAAGCATGTGGATTATGGAGTTAGGGGGAGGCTTAAGTCCATAATGTCCACATTATGGTGGCATTCATGTGTCCTAGGAAAGTATATTGCATATTTACATCAAAGTATTTGTTATATTTGCTTGCTTTGGTTGTGTTGTCATCAATCACCAAAAAGAGGGAGATTGTAAGAAAAATGTACCCTGTCCCATTTGACTAAATGATTTTGATGTTTAATGATCAACATAGCATGTGGACTAGCTCTTTACAATTAATATATGGTCCACTTGTCTCTCCTACAAAATTTCTAGGTTCCCGTGTATATAAACTAGCTGTTAGTTATAGCCTGCTGCTACTCTGTCTCCTCTTTCTTTTCTATATCAGCATTTAGTTGGTTTACAACTAGCCATTATACTTGCTCTCAGTTTGATTAACTACACAGACGATCGTTTATTATTATATTAATTATATCTTCCTCCCCATTGGTCTCTCCAAAATCCTGTCTCTGGTTGCCTGCCAGGCGCCAGCTAGCAGAGGCTAATCCTAATCCACAACCGTATCAGCGCACTGCATGTATGCTATCAACATACATCCATTGACCTTTTTAGTATGAATCTTGTCAATTCATATTTTATTTCTCTTTCAGGTTAGGTGTGGCGTTCAAAACTTCAAATACTATTCTTCTAAAAAACATATCAAGAGAAAGGAAATCGGTGGCGGTGTGCGTGAAATTCAGTAGGGGGCATCCCAAAATCTGATGAGACTCCGTTTTTTTTACTTCTAAATATTAAAAATTGACAATAAAGATAAATATAATAGTCTCTCCGTTACAAACTATAAAATTATAGTTTTTATATATGCATTATTTTTATATATTTAGACATAGTAAAATTATATTTAAAAATCAGAAATGTATTATATATAATTTAGAAAGAAGGAATTATCTATTTTTTTGGCTACTTGGAATAATCAATAATTTGGCAACAATATATTTTAGGGAGCCCTTGGGATGTAGTAGTAAATGATAATTATTTCGGGGGGAAATCACTGCAGTTCTTATATTTTTGTTCGTAGTGTGCATTCAAATTCCTTAACTCTTCATCATCCTTTTACAACGTATGAGGGTTCCTTCTCAGGTCAATTACTGAACCCTATCAAGTCCTAATTCTGTTTACAAAAGCATGCAATGACCGGCCCATCAAGAGGTTTCTTTACATGAAATAATTGCAACTTGCGAGCTTTTATACATTATAATTAGACAATGCAGTAACTGGTTTTAAGGAGCAGTTAGCTATGCTCCATGAGGTGGAAATATGTATTTTTTCGGAGCACGACATAAACGCAGGCAACGTAATTTTGATACAATCATTTGTAACTTATTAAGCAAAACTTAAAGATATGGTTTTAATATAAAGTAACCAGCCGAGAAAATTTGCACCAAGCTTTTTTAACAAGCAAGACCTTAGAAAACATAGGGAACTTGCTAAAATTCAGGTGCTTGAATCTTAATGTCCTTTTAAGATAATTATTACATATATTTTATACTAAAATTGCAGCTTTAGTTTGTTGTAATTTTGTAGACACAATAAGCAATTTCAGTTCAAAGAATAAAAATCCCATAGAACAAAACCACAAATCTGATAAATTTGATTTATGTTGTCATAAATATAATTAACAATCTACAACTGTTTTTTATAGTGAGACAGGGACAAAAATTAAATATGCTATGGAAAAAAAACTAATAAATCATGAAAGTTGTTGGGCACTGACACGTGGCTGCACTATCACGTGGATCCAAACACTTAAAGAATAGGTGAGAGCTTAGGAGCGCAACAAAATGAATAGCGTAGAACTGTGGTCCAAGTATGACCCAACCCCATCTACCACTATATCTAGGGAATATTCCTCTCAACGGAGTAATTACAACGCCGTGCATACCACGGGCGACGCACACCAATTAGTAGACCTGTACCCTACGCTGACAGGTTGGCCAATGAAGTCGTCATCCGATGGGCCAGTAGCGGACCGACGCGTGGTCTTCGCTGGCGCTGTTGGAGCCTTCGCGCCTTGATACAGTTGTCTGCCTGTCCATACTCGCCGAAGAATGTCGAGGATTTCGCGTCGTGATCGTGGCAGGGCCTCAGGCTACTCGGCCATCCAGAGGCTATCGCCTGACATAGCCCCTTTGTAGCATTCTGTCAGAGAGAAGGAGGCCTTCGCTGATGGCCCCTTCGCTCGTGGATGTGTGAAAACTATTAGTACTAAAATAGAGTCTTCGACCGATTAATTAAGGGTGTGTTCGGCCTCTACCCAATAGTAGCCCCCTGAGGAGTGGTTCATCCTAGTGGGCCATTACCGAAGTCTTGATTTAGAGGTGGACGAATGGCTGCCCTCGACCAACCGCTGAACGGCCTCGAGGGGGCCGCATGACATGACATATGGAAAACCAAGGCGACACTATTTGCTTGTGCCGCTTGAATAAAATGAGTACGCGGCCATTCCGCTGGGCCACCACTTCTGCTTTCACACCCCCTGTCGCTCGCAACAACTGTCAGATCGTCGTCGCCTGTGACTGTCATTTTCATCGCTGGTGGCATGATCGGCGCAAGCTCATCAACGTAGGCCCGTCTGAAGACTGCCGCTCCGCCGTCGACCCAGTACGCTGCCATGCCCCCTGTCCCAGCGGTCGTGCAGCTCCGTAGCTCCATCGCCGCCGCTGGCATCGCCGCCGTCGTTGTGGGGTGGGAAGGGCAATTGGCTCTTCCTCTGCTAGGGTTCCACACTTCGGTGGACCGGGTCGAGAGAATTATGATCTGGGTCACTCATCGCGGAGGGTAAAGGAGATGGAGAGTTTGGGCTACTTCCCATGTGGATGCGGGCATGCCGCTAAGGCGGAGACTGTGCCGAGGCTAGATGGCGAAGTGTTGGTTTTTGAGGGGTTGTTCAATGTAGGACTTCATTTGCAGTGTTGTGTTTTCTGGCTGAAGTGCTTGAGAAGTTTAAGGTTCAAATTCACACAATTGACGCCGAACACCATGGTTGCGCTGAGCAACTTTCTGGGCGACGACTACATTTGGCGGAGGCCCAAGCGTCAATGTCTTTGCCAAGCACTATTGCTTGCATTGGCAAAAGAGGTCTTCGGGCGACAGAATTGATCAGTTGGCAGTTGTACTTTTACCCCGAAGTCTGGGAAGATGAAGGATAAAATTGTTGAGTCAGCCCCTTGTGCGAAGAATAAAGTGGGTGTGATGGACAGAAAATTGGTCTTATGTGTGGTGCGCTGAGGGCGAAGGGTGGCCTCGTGTGATTACCATGAGTGCATTTCAGTTTGAGGCTTTCCCATGCTTTGCGGTTGAGGAGAGGGACCACAACGACCGTGCCTTCAGTTTTGCTGTTGTTGCCAGCAACTGCCAAGATTTGGTTGAGAAGTCTTTGGCGTCGGGGTCTGGCTGCTTGGTCGAGACTAGGATGTGGGTGCGGTTGCTCGCAGACACTTTGCTGGTTTTAATAGGCCGATTTTGAGTCATATCTTTGCAATTGAGCTTGGGCACCAGTCTCGGGACACATTTGTTGCGGATTGGGAAGCGAAGGAGCTTGTCGGTCTAGTTACTGAGCAAGGAGATTGAGAAGGCGGTCGAAATTCGTGGAGACCATGTGCGTGTGAACCGTGTGTTTAGCCAGATGGGGCTTGCTTATGAAGAGCACACAACGTGCCCCAAGAGGAGGTGAAAGGCATCAGCGGGGGGCCCTGCCCAGCCGCAAAACGTCATTAGAGACACTATCAACTTATTCGACGAAGTCCAGCTTGGGTTGTTCTGAGGCCTTCGTTGCTGAGCTCGTGGAGACCTACGGTATTGTTGGCTCGGCACCCGATGCGGAGGCTAAGTCCATGGAGGACTTCATCAAGCTCGTTATAGGGGTAAGTTAGGGAGGGATTGATTCCAATGCGAGTTGGCTCGGGGAGTGTGAAATGGTGGGTTGTGAGGGAGATGACTACGACATGCGACTGCAAGGACGTTGCGCTGGCCCGCATGGCGAGGGAGTTGCTTATATTCTCTTATTCACATAAACATCTCGGATGTGATTGGAGCAGCGATGGATCCGAAGGGAAGGCGCTCGCTCCAACCTATAGGGTGGTCAGTATGATGAACCAGCCGAGGAAGCAGAGGGTCATTGTTGTTAAGCCTTCGGACTCTAGACAATCCTCGAAAGGGGCAAGGGTGGGGGCGACCAAGGAGGAGAAGAGGGCTCCGGCTGTCGAGGGTACCGTGCCTCCTCTAGGCGTAGGGGACTTCGACTTCTCCAATATGGAGCTAGTGATGAAGTCGCTGCTAAAGATGGCGTTTGTTGGGGGCCTTGTTTGCTGAAGATCACTTATATGTCGAAGATCACTTGCATAACATCTAGCTTCGTCTTTAACGAGTGTATTTTAGGAATGTCCTCACTAACGGACGAAGCTAAACTTTGACAAAAACCAGCATACAAAAGCACTTCGTCCATACACAAGTAACAAAGATAATGGTTGAAGGCGGTGACTTCGGCCACAAGTAGAAAGGGAAAGGTAGCTGGTTGACGAAGGTTGGAACTCTCGAAGGTCAAGAATGAAGAAAGTAATTACTTCCTAATACCATCTGTAAATGACTTATGCAAAATGGATAGGTATTACTGTAAACATTTACAAAAGTCAGTTCGTCTCCCCCTATAAATTGATGAACAATACCTCGCATAAATACCTTTTCTAGATCTATAGCTTCGTAGTGCTTAGCCTTCAAAGAACCATCATGCATCCTATCACTCAGGAGCTGAATGTATGCTTGTAAATATATCCAATGTAATGAGAGACGTATTGAAATGCCAAGGCAACAGAGATAAGTTCTCGTGTGTCATTTCATATGTCTCTTTACATTATATTTCGTTTATGAGATATGAGTCTGTTAGGAAAACCTTGGTCCCTTGTATTGATATTCCAAAGGAATAACGTCCTCTAAACGAAGGTTTCCCTAACGCTTCGACTTGATTGAGATCAAGTATATGATATTCTCATATCCCATTGTATGTTTAAACCTTTGTCCTTATATAATACACTGAGGGTGTATTATGTAGAGGACGAAGGTTTTCACATCTCAAGTTCGTGTTGCCTTGTTTTTGATGCCATGCAGCAATTGAAAATGAGTGACCAACATTGGTGGCCACCTCCGGTGATCTTACGTCCACGATGAGCTTCATCGCGATGAAGAACATGGCAAGCCATCAAGCTTTGTCAGCTTCCATGGAGAAGCTTATTCAACCCAACACTGGGGGCTCAGGCTTTGAACCCAGCAATAAAAGGCAGAAAAATAGGCCCAGAGAAGGGTGCAACATGTAGGTGTCCAAGGACCCTACATCAGGACCAAATGGTCCCATATCCCTGTTACCTTTCTTCATGATGATCTTCGTCTCAAAGATTACTCGCATAGAGAAGCCATGATTATCTCTTGTGTAATCAAAAGTTTCATAGTACACAATGTTGTGGTTGACACAAGCGGCACTTTAGATATCATATTTGTCAAGGCTTTCAGGCAAATGCAGGAGCCCAAAGATAAGCTCCAAGACTCAGCTTTTCCTCTCTGTGGCTTCGGAGGACAGCAAGTAATGGCTATAGGGAAGCCAATCATGCTCATCACCTTTACCATCAAAATCAAGAAAAGGGGCTCAGAGATTGGCAGGGAGGTTGGCTACCTTGAACAGATTCATTTCAAGGTCTGTAAAACGAAGCTTGCCATTCTTCGAAGTCCTAAAAATAGTAGACGTCTTCCAATGGGGTCCCCCTCAGCAGCAAGCCTTCGAAGAATTGAAAGATTATCTGATAAAGCTTACAACATTATCTCCACCTTCGCTAGGAGCTCCATTGTTACTCTATGTATCAGCTTCGCAGTCAACCGTAAGTGATGCATTGGTCTAGGAGACAGTGACCAAGGGTACCAAAGCGCAGATGGTTGTTTACTTTGTCTCCAAAGTATTGAGTCCATCCAAAAGAAATTATACAAAAATAGAGAAGGTCCTTTATGCGGTCCTGATGGACTCAAGAAAGCTTTGGCATTATTTTCAGTCTCACAATATTGTTGTACCTTTGTCACTACCACTTAAAGACATTATAAGAAACATAGAAGCTTCGAAATGAATTGGTAAATGGGCAGCAGAACTCAATGAGTTCATCAACGATTTTGTGCACAAGTCCTCCATATAGTCTCAAGCATTTGCAGATTTTATTGCTGATTGGACCCTAGGTCCACAAGATGAAGTAGCCCAGTCAGACGAAGCTGTTTGGACAGTTTTTTGCGATGGCTCATGGGGATCCTTCAGAGCCAAAGCTGCAGCTGTTATTGTATCACCATCTAAAGTAAAGACATCATATGGTATCAGGCTGCAATTACAGAGTACAAACAATATAGCAGAGTATGAAGCTTTGTTGCTGAGACTAAGGAAGATGAAAGCAATGGGTGTACGAAGAGCAGTATTGAAATCAGATTCCCTAGTTATCACAGGCCAGGTGGATAAGTCGATCAATGTGAAACATCCTGAAAGGGAAATGTGCCCTCATACCATTTCTATATTGTTTTGGTGATTAGATGACCAACACATGGAGTTATAACTTTATTGAGCTAAGAGTTAAAGAGATGCAAATGGAAAAGCAAGGTATGATTCTAGCCTTAGTAAATTGTTTTCTGGGTACTAACATTATTCTACTAAGTGCTAGAAAACTTCTCAAAGTGAGAGAAATCAAATTGGAGAAGTTTGGCTAAGGCGAGCCAGACTTGCACCAGCCTACGGTGCACCGGACAGTATCCGGTGCACAGGCTGGCGCGCTCCGCGAACTGGCCGCTCTTGGAAAAACACTAGGTGATGCAGCTATAATTCACTGGACTGTCCGGTGTGCCAGCCACACGCCTAGCCGACGGTCGACCATGGTCAGCGGGCACCACATAGCTCAGCCAACGATCAGCAGGTGGCATCAGACTGTCCGGTGTGCCACGGGGCCAGTGGCTGGCAACAAACGTCTTCGCTGAATAAGGAAGGGACTCACGCACTATTCATTGTCTGGTGGTGCACCGGACTGTCCGATGCGCCTACGGATAGAAGGCAACCATGGCCTTCCAAATGGAGCTCCAACGACTTCTAGGTCTCTTGGGGCTATAAAAGGGACCCTTAGGCATATGGAGCTCAACATCAAGCACCCATTGAACATTCTACAACGTCGATACTTCATAAACACACATTTGGTTCATTGTGATAGATATTCGAGCACTTCTTTGAGTTGTAACTCCGCTGTGCTGTTTGTGTGCTCGTTCTTGTCTTGTGTGCATGTTGTTGTTGCAACTCTTGCTCTTGCGTGCATTTCTATTCCTCCTTACTCGTGTGTTCATTTGAGATCAATTGTGTAAGGCGTGAGAGATTCCAAATTGTGGAGAATCCTCACGAAGGAATATTGTTGAGATAAAGAGAATTGTGGTATTCAAGTTGATCTTTGGATCACTTGAAAGGGGTTGATTGCAATCCTCGTCCGTTGGGACGCCACAACATGGAGTAGGCATGTATTTTACTTGACCGAACCACATGATAAAAATCGTTGTGTCACATGTCCTTATTCCTGTGCGATTCTCTATCTACTTCACTTACATTATTGCTCTAAGTTTAATACTCACTTTGTGAAGAGCAATTAAGTGAAGAAGTTTACTCCACTCGTACTCCTCACTCGAACTTAGCCTTAACTTTCACTAATCCAATATTAGTCCAAGTTTGTTTTGTGGAGCTGTTTTTTACAGGATCACCTATTCACCCCCTCTAGGTGCTCTCACATCCTAATCTAGAGAAATACCTCGACATGGTTCGAAGGATGGAATCTTCTTTAGAAGGTTTTTCAATAAAAACATCTCAAGGCTGGATAACGAGCATGCTGACATGTTGGCCAAGTCTGTTGCCGCTTAGGGCTCCCCTTACCTCCCGAAGTGTTCTTCGAAGTATTAAAGGCACCTTCAATCGATCTAATGGAAAGGGCTACCTTAATAGTATCTCCTACGCATAGAGAAGATTGGAGAACAGAGATTATAACCTTCCTTCGGGGAAATCATCCAGTCGATGACGAAGCATACACCAAAAGGATGCAAGCAAGAACAAGACCATACAAGATCATAGAAGGGGAGTTATACAAAGAAGGTGTTTGTTCGCCTCTGCTAAAATGTATTTCTAGAGACGGAGGCCAAGAATTGATAAGAGAAATTCATTTTGGTCTATGTGGCTTGCATATTGGTCCCAGAGTTCTACTGGGAAAAAATTTCGTCAAGGATTTTATTAGCTAAAGGCAGCTTCGGATACAACCAAGTTTGTATAGAAATGCAACAACTGCCAAAGATGTGCAACATATCAAAAGCAACATTCGTCCTTGACTCAGTTGATACAACCCACTTAGCCTTTGCAAAGATGGGGAATGTATATAATTGGCCCAAAGCCAGCTACCTAGAGAAACCTAAAATACACAGTGGTCGCAGTTGAGTATTTCTCAATGTGGATCGAAGCAAAGGCTTTGGCAACCATAACTTCATCCACCATTCAAAAGTTCTTTTGGCAAAGCATTATTTGTCGCTTCGGAGTGCCGAAATCCATCACAGTTGATAATGGAACTCAGTTTGACTCTGAAGCATTTAGAGAATTTTGTGGTCAGGTGGGGACAAGCATACACTTCACTTCTGTCAGGCATGCAGAGTCCAATGAATTGGTGGAAAGAGTAAATGGAATAATCCTACTGGGAATCACAAAATCTTTGGTTGGGTTACCAAAGGGGAAATGGGCAGAAGATCTTACTAAAGTTTTGTGGAACCATAACATCTCTATATCAAGGTATATGAATTTCACACTGTTTGAACTCCTTAGGGGCGAAGCAGTTACCCCTGAAGAGGCCACATTGGGTTCAACAAGAATTATAGCTTCAACACGAGAGCCAAATAATGAGAAAGTTTCAAAGGATGCCATAGAGGAATTAAGGCTAGAAGTGGAAGGGCATATAAGGAAATATCATGTAGAAACCCTAAGGTGGCGAGACATAAAAGTAAAACTCAAGAACATAGCACTAGACCATCTTGCCTTCGAAGGGTAGCTAACCCAGACACCGCTGGAAAGTTGCAAGTAAAATGGGAAGGCCCTTTTCTTATTATAACTTCAAACAGACCAGGTTCCTATAGGATTAAGGACATGGAAGGAAACGACATCCCAAGATCATGGAATGTCGATGAACTCCGAAGATATTACATCTAGCCATCAAGCTTCGACACCCTTTTTTCCTTATGAAGGGGTAAGGTTTTTTAACGAGGCCGAGGATGTAACACCTTGCAAGAGTGCCTAAGAAGATAATAAAGGTGCTCTGTCCCCCAGATATGACTATATTAGAAGAGTCTTATCTCCAAGTCCCATACCTCGAAGCTAAAGTTTTATCACCGTCACACCTAGATTTAAGGGGTAAAGTCGGGTGCGTCTCATATGTGCGCCAAAGAAGAACATCACATATAACGACAAAGTGTATAGAGATAAATGTCACAAATATCATTATTACATAGCGGAAGTGTCTTACAAAAATAAAAGATAACAATAAAGCTAACTAAATATTATTCCTTGGCGCCATAAAGCTGACTGGGAGATGCCACCTAGATTAACTCGTACTCCTCATTGTAGACCTCCTCCTGGACCACCTGTTCTTCTCCTGTGGGGGGGTTTATATATCGCAAGGGTGAGCTCACAAAAGATTGTAGCTCAACAAGTTATGGGGAATAATGTGCATGAACTCACCAAAGTTGGGAGTTCATGTAAAGTGTAAGGCTGATCAACAAATAATGGTTAAAAATGAGCATTGCTTTTAATAAGTTGGTCAAATTTTATTAGCAGATACTAATGTAAGTATATACCAAACCAGAGTAATAATAGATCAAAATTAATAATAAACCACAATGTGATGCAAATGACCAGTTAAATTTAATTCCATAAGTTACTCATGTGAGGGTCCGAGCCGCTCGTGACCATGAGCACGACTGATATACCAGTTTTACACTCTGCAGAGGTTGCGCATCTTTACCCACAAGTCATGTTACCCATCTGCCAAGGGTTCATGAATCCCATACACCTCTACCAAGGAAGCGAGGCAGGGTAACACTACGAGGCCTTTACAAAGTTCCACTAGCTTCAGAAAACCCGCTACAGTTTCTAAGGAACGCAGCATAGGAGTCCCCCGTCTGAAAAGCCATCGCAGCAAAATCAACCTGAGAACCTCCCTATACCGACCACTCCCCTACTGCCCTTGCCCCTTTCGGGTAAGGTAGTCATGTACTAGCTTTCCTAATTAGTCAGCCAAGGGCATCCCATACCACCTTTGTGGTAGCACTATTTTTCCGGGTGGTCGCTCCATGTTCCAATTAACATAATGATCTTATCATGAACAATAAATAACAAATTGATAATAATGGCATGATCATAAATAATGTGTATCTTAACACCCAAAACCACATAAAGCAATAGCAGGTACTACCCAAAAGTTAAGTGGTAAACAAGGTATAAAGATAGCCAAACTGGGGTGACCTATTGGGTCCCATCAAAATTAACCTATATAGATCATAATGACTAATAGGAACATTATTGGGTAAATAGAAGTGATCAAGGGCACAACTTGCCTTCAACGAGCTCCTGCTTAGAAGTATCCACCTGCTAAGTCTCTGGGTCCTCGATGATTTGCTCGTCTATTCGCAACAATACAAGCAAACATAGTACTGAAGAAATTAACATCACACCAAACAGTAGAACAGAGTGCATGATAATATTCTACGCATCGTCACGAGATCATCGGTTCGAGAATCACTAAATTCGGAGTTACGGTTAAGGAGTTATGATTTTCCGAAGTTATTAAGTGTTTAGTATAGAATAAATCAAGTGGATAATTTTAATCTATGATTCATGACTAAACAGAGTTACCAAGTGATAAACAATATTAAAACAAAATTAATGCAACTAGAATGGAGCAAAAAGGAATTAAAATGGATTTTCTAGGAATTAAACAAGTTCTAGATTTAATTTTATACTAGAAAAGTATTTTCTATATTCATTTATTCAATTTCTTCGAGTTCTGGACTACGCGCACTATTTCTGAGAAGTGCAGGGGTCAATCTGTAAACTCTATGGTCTGATTGTGATAGTCTTTTCATACACGCGGACGGCGGGTTGAATCCTAATTCACTCAGGGGCTCTTAAGATAAATATCCATCGTGAAGGGGTATTAGTAAATTATGGCCGTCCGATCAACACCCGACGGCCCAGATTAAATCTATGTGACCATGAATGTGTGATCCACTTCGACCGTCAGATCCGAATCCAACAGATGAAGGACTCTACTGCCCCGATCTGTCGATTACCGAATTGATGCCCCAGATCTACTCTCGCGAAACGGTACGCCGTGGTCTAATCTCCACCGTAGGGAGGCGATCCAACGGCCCACGCTCCCTCTTCAACCTCCCGCCGACCACTCCCACGGAACAGGGCACCCACGGCAGCGCCGCTCACCAGCGCCTGCGGATCCACACCTCAGCGCCCTCCTAAACGAATCTGAGGAGCTCTACTTGCGGCCTAACTGAAGGTGAAACGATTAGAGAAGTTATTACCGTGCTTCGGGATGGAGAGGTTGCTGCCCACGCCCCGCTCCAATCCACGGCCAAGAATGAACGACGACGAGGAATTACGAAATCACTTGTGGCCCTACTCCCGTACAGGAGCCATGGCTTCCCCCCACATGCCCTCGAGAATCGCCTAGGCCACCAATCAAAGGGCAAGGCATGACGACGGCACACACTCACCGACGCGATCCTCGGCGGCTAGCTATTAGGCGACGAGGGGGGGGGGCACGACATCTGTTCGATGGGAAAATGTCTGCGGCCATGCTTATATATCCTCATAGCAAAGTCCGGCTCTAGGAGATCTGGCCGGGGAGGCCCTGCGCCAGCAGCGAGGTTCTCGGTGGTGGTTGCAACGGCCCGCCCGAGCTGGAGTCAAGGGAACAACTAACAGGAGGGTCCCACATGGCGGAGACGAGGAAGACTTTGTCCGCAGGTCGAGAGTATGACGTGTGGGACCCCGAGAACAGCGAGAGGGCAGAATAGGGCGTGAGTGGGGGCCACTGGTGAGCGGGCCCCAGTTGTCGGTGTGGGGGACAGATATCCCCCAGGTCCACTAGAAGGCAAGAAGGCCTCGCGAAAGGCCTTGGGCCCATTATTTCGCAAGGCCATCCCTTCGTGGACCAGGGGAGGAATTTTTGGTAGAATGGATCGGCACAAGAACGGATCGACTCGAGCCTGTGCGGCTCACTGAATCCAAACGTTATGCACACCAGTGATACGATTCTCCCGCGCAGCGCCCTCAGACGTCGGAACTGAATGATGATAAGTCGGCAGGATTATAAGAAAATAAGCTCAGTCGGTTCACTATTACTTAGGTGCACGTTGTTATCATATCCGCATGTAACGCCTCACGGTCGAATATATAAGGCCTAGGGGGCACCCCATCAAACAACAACTCACTCATTAGCCGTCTACTTAGCTCTCTAGCATCCCTCATACTAGAGAACCCCCCTATAACCCACCACATAAAAGATCCACACCAGGAAGTAGGCTGTTACGCCTCTCTAAGCGGCCCGAACCTGTATAAAATTGTCCACTGTCTCTCGTGCATCCAGCACGAACCATCGAGCTACAGTCGATAACACCGTCCTACACCAAAAAGCACCTCGAGGGGCAACCCCATGTGCGCTGTCGGACCCAAAACACCGACAGCTGGCGCGCCAGGTAGGGGGTGTGTCACTGATCCAAGTTAGCTCAATGGCCATCACTCTTCAGCACAAGATTGCTCTCCGCCCTGGATCCATGTTCTGCTTCGGAACCATCTCGTTCATGGCAGATGAAGAAGGGACTCTACATCGTCTAGCGGATCCACCAGAGAAAAAGCCTTCCTTGAAAATCTCCGGGAAAACCGGAACAAAGCAAGAGATATCGCAATCTCCAGCGCTCCGGACGAAAACTACCTCCTGCAAGCCAGGAGCAGAGAGTTCATTCACCCGGAGAACCCCGTTATCCACCTCATCCACAGAAGAATGGACACAGATTACAAGGAAAAAGGAAACAAAGACCCGTCAAGCTACCCTTTTGGTACCTCCACCCTCAAAGGAGAACAGAAAGAAGCTTGTCGTCACGACCACTCCATTTTACCCTGACGTCCTCTTCATTAGAGGAAGAGTGGAGTCGTCCCCCATCGCAGATGATGAACCAACTATGCCTAGGGAAGAACCACCTCAGCGGGAAGCTCGTCGATGAAGGAACCGACGCCGTAACGCCCGGCAACATCATGAAGCCAGAGAACGAGACCCGGTGCAGCCTGTGTCACGAGATGATATCTCGGAGGTAGGAGAAACTCCAGATGAAGGAGTCTTCAGGGAGAGGAGGAATTCCCACCAACGTGATCGTCGGTAAGCTCAAGAGCAAGCTGAGTAGGAGGCAAGATAGCATCGAGAGAATCCTCTCGTCGGACGAAACCTGAACCTCGACTTCGCCCGAGCCATGAACACACCGAGCGAGGTCGGAGGAGTGTTGGCTTGGATAGCCGATGGCCTCCCCTAGACTCCAGACGCCGAGGGATATCGGCGGCTGCTCACTCGGGTAGCTAACCATCTTCTGCCTCTCGCTCATCCTCCAAGCGATCTACGACACGCCATCCATAGTCAATGGGACGCACGGAGCTCCATCAATGCCTCGTGCGAACGATGACATGAGAAAGAGATTCGGCACCGGGAAGAGTATGATCGGGATCACGGCGTCCCTGCACGAAGTCAGGCCACCAGGGTTGAATCGGCAACAGCTTCAACTAGCGGCACGACCCAGGGACAGTCGAGGCAGCACATCGACAACTCCCCTCCCCAGGACCGACACCACAATCGTCGACAGGAGGACACATGTGGAGTATCGGCGCTCACTCCATGTCTCAGGGCGATTCAGTGGCCCCCTAACTTCAAGGTCTCCAACGTCGACAAGTACGAGCCTAAGCAGGACCTGGGAGGCTGGTTGGCCGTCTATACCACTGCTGCCCGGGCCGCTAGGGCAACAGAAGATGTGATGACTGCATATTTGCCCATCGTCCTTGGGCAAGATGCTCTGCAATGGCTACGACACCTACCCCAACACTGCATCGATGATTGGAGCGACTTCAGTCGGTGTTTTATCTCCAGCTTCCAATCCCTCTCCGACAAGCCAGCGCAACCATGGGACCTCAAATTCATCAGGCACCGAGGGAACGAGACTCTCCAGTCATACCTCAAAAGGTTTCAGACCATGAGAAATCGTATCCCCGAGGTTGCGGAAGCAGCAGTGATCGAGGACTTCTACCGGGGATCTAATGACTCAGCCTTCGTCCGAGCCATACTACAAAAGGCGTCGACTACCTTCGAGCAGCTATTCAGGGAAGTGGACCTCTACATCACCGCCGACGATCAGGCTCAGGACCTCATCGGAGGAACGAAGCCTACACCGCCGGCACCACGACGCGACGCGAACCAACAACCCGACAAGCGTTGGGAGAAAAGGCCTCGCGAAGAAGTCCACGCCGCTGGACCACCCGTCTATCATGCCTGAGGGGCACCCCGTGGAGGCGAACGAACATTGGACGACATCCTCGATGCCCAATGTCCGTACCACAAGGACATGCGCCACACCCTCTAGAACTGTAGAGACTTCAAGCACTCCGTCAGGAACGGCTGACCCTTCCAACCTCTGCCACCTCCCCCACCACGAGGAGGACCCGAAGAACCTCGACAACCCCAGCAGCAGAAAGGAGGAGGAGGCGGACCATTCCCGCGTGTCGACGGAGAAGTCAACGTCATCTTCGGTGGACACGGGTCGCAAGAGAGCAAGAGGCAGCAGAAGCTCAACGACCATCAGATACTGGTGGCAGCCACCAGTCCTCCCGCCCCGTATCGATGGTCCGAACACCCGACCACCTTCACTCGGGCGGATCAGTAGCTCAACTTCGATCATCCGGGCAAATACCCACTTCTCGTCGATTCGGTGGTCCGAGAGAGCAGGGTAAAGAAGGTGTTAGTGGACGGGGGAAGCAACATCAACGTCACCTTCCCCCAGACACTCCTAGGCTTGGGAGTCGCACTCAAAGAGCTCCATGAGTCAGACACTCCTTTCTTCGGCATTATGCCGACTGAAGGAGAATATCCACTCGGACATATCTACATGCCGGTTGCCTTCGGAACTCCAGAAAACTACAGAACCGAGTTCTTGAGGTTCGAGGTAGCAAGCTTCGACTGCGGATACAACGCCATCATCGGCAGGCCAGGATTGGCGAAATTCATGGCCATTTCGCACTATACATACATGATATTGAAGATGCCGGGACCACAAGGAATCATCACCGTGCGTGCTGACTTCCAAGGCACCGCAGAATGCTTTCGAGTGGCCATTCAGGCGGCCCTCACCACCAAATCATCGACGACTTCTTCCGCACAGGCGAACTCAAAGCCTAAGGAGGACCTCGTGGTACCTGCAAATGAAGCTCAAGCCGTGACCTCTATGCGACCGACTGAGGAAACGAAAAGAATCAACCTCGGGTTCGCTGATGAACGCAAGACCACCATCATCAGCTCTAGCTTGGATGACAAATTGGAAGGCATGCTTGTCCAGTTTCTGCAAGATAACCGAGACGTATTCGCATGGCAACCTGCGGATATGCCGGGAGTCCCGAGAGAGCTGGCTGAGCACAAACTGAAGGTCTATCCCCAAGCGAGGCCGATCCGACAAAAGCTGCATCGTTTCATGCCCGACAAGAGAGAAGCTATCCGTGCTGAGCTAGCTCGCTTAGTCGTGGCAGGGCTCATTAGAGAAGTACTGCATCCTGAGTGGTTAGCAAATCCTGTTCTTGTACTAAAAAAGAATAAAGTGGATTGGCGCATGTGCGTTGACTATACAGATCTCAACAAACACTGTCTGAAGGATCCCTTCGGACTTCCTAGAATAGATCAGGTGGTAGATTCAACCGTCGGATGTTCTATACTGTCATTCTTGGACTGCTACTCGGGATACCATCAAATTAGCTTAGCAAAAGAAGACAAGGAAAAAACAGCATTCATTACCCCGTTTGGAGCCTTCTGCTATACCTCCATGTCGTTCGGCCTCAAGAACACGGGAGCGACTTACCAGAGAGCCATTCAAACATGCTTAGCCGATCACTAGGGCAAGCGGGTAGAAGCTTATGTTGATGATGTAGTGATTAAGACAGAAAACTCAGAAAACTTCATTGAAGATTTGCAGTTGGTCTTCAACAGTCTGAGGCGATATCGGTGGAAGCTCAATCAAGAGAAATGTGTCTTTGGAGTGCCAGCAGGGAAATTGCTCGGATTCATTGTCAGCCACCGAGGAATTGAAGCTAACCCAGAAAAGATCGAGGATATCATGAGGATGGAAGCACTACGGTCACAGAACAAAGTGCAAAGGCTTACTGGATGCATGGTAGCTTTAAGCAGGTTCATATCAAGGTTAGGAGAAAAAGGCCTACCATTCTACAAATTGCTCAAGAAGGTGGACAAGTTCCAGTGGACCTCAGAAGCTTAGGAAGCCCTTGATGCACTGAAGACGTTCCTGACCACACCGCCAGTGCTAAAGCCGCCACGCTGAGCCACGCCAAACCAGTCGGCAGAAGATCTGTTGTTGTACATCTCTTGCACGACTCACGTGGTGAGCACCGCGTTGGTAGTCAAGCGGGCAGAGGAAGGACATGCATATCTAGTACAACATCCCGTCTACTTCATCAGCGAAGTTCTGGGACAATCTAAGAAGAAGTATCCTCAAGTTCAAAAACTATTGTGTGCAGTACTTCTAACTGCACGCAAGCTCCATCACTACTTCGACGACCACAAAGTCATAGTAGTCACCGGGTTTCCAATAGGGGATATTCTCCGCAAAAAAGAAGCCATTGGAAGAATAGCCAAGTGGGCCTACGAGCTGGGAGCTCACGACATTGAGTTTTGGCCTCGTACGACAATAAAGATGTTGGTGACTTGTTCTCAAATGCTATGAATCAAGAACAAGGCAACATAAAATGTTGAATATTAACGCCCTTCGTCCTCCGAAACATTATCTCCCTTAGGATATAATGATCTTTAGACGAAGGTCATGAAGGACATACCTTCGAATATCGAAGGTAAGATGGTAATAGAAGAAGCGTGTAAAATACAAAAGATAACATAAACAATCATATAGCATTATAAATTCATCTCCATTATATTATCATGAGAAAATAAAAATAATATTGAATTACATTTGGTACCTTCGACTTGATAGACAACAAAGGTACGAGCGTGATGCAAAAGCAAATGCCAAGTCAGCGTGAACAGTACGGGGGTACTGTTCATCTATTTATAGGCATGGGACGCAGCCCACGTGAAATTACATTCATGCCCTTTACATTTGCTAATGACTATAAGGTAACTCATCAGGGTCTAAATAGCCTTTTCCCCTTTAAGTTGGTTCCCTTTCCTGCTGTCATGCCGAAGCTCCCTTGCGCGTAGCTTCGGCGCTGCATCAATCTTCATATTGTTCGTGCTTCTCCCACTGTGGTTCTGATTCGAATCCGAAGGTACCTGTTCATGTATTACAACTCTGGAGACATTGTTAAATCATGTTTTTAAGGACCTTCGGAAGACGAAGGCCCCCAACAGTAGCCCCTTGCAAGGTTAATTTGTTAGAATAACGAATTTAGATTGCGATATGGACGAAGGCCCTAAGCCGAAGGTCCGAAAAAACACCTTCCCTTTGCTAGAATAGCAATAGTCAATGACAGACGAGGCCCTCCAACTTGGAGCGCGTTGGGCGTTTAAATAAGAACTCACCCCGAGCACATTTGGTACGTTACTTGCCGCCTGCTTTGCTTTGCTCAATTTCTTAGCTCTTGCTTACCAACAGTTGCTTAGTTTCTTAGATTTTCTAAGCTTCGGTTCTAAGGACACATTTTCGCCATTTCCGAAGAAGAGATGTCTCAAGACAAAAAGTTGCTGCTGAGTCGAAGCTGAGTGAGGAGGAGAAGCTCCTTGAGGAGAAGACTGCTGGATTTATTGAGTCAATTGCAAAAACAAACACAGAGAAGATAACTAAAGAAATATTAGAAGGCTTGTCTGAAGATACTGATGATAGCGACAGCTATGATGTAGAGAGTGGAGGCGAAGACTCGGAAGATCGTCCTTGGCGACCAAGTCACACAGTCCTCGGGAAATCAACTATCAAACAGAGTCATCTTGATAATATGAGAGGAAGGTACTTTCGAGATATTTCTATTGTGAGGGCTGACGTAGACAAAGCCGTTCCTGCTCCTGAAGAGGACGAAGTTGTAATCTACCGAAGTTTATTCAAAGCTAGACTTCGGTTCCCATTAAGCAGATTTGTGGTTGAAGTTTTAAAGATATATCAGATTTTCCTTCACCAGATCACTCCCGAAGCTATTATCAGAATGGGGATCTTCGTCTGGGCTGTGAGGAGTCAAGGTCTAGAGCCAAGCGCAAGTTGTTTTTGCAGTATGCACGAGCTTTCGTATGAGACGAAGCCTTGGGGTAAGGAACAATATCATAACAACTTTGGGTGCTACAGCTTTGTTGCTCGCTCTGGCGCAAGCTACCCAGTGCCAATGTTCCGGAAGAGGTGGCCCGAGGCCTGGATGGAAGAATGGTTTTACGTGAAAAATGATTTGAAAGCAAGAGAAGATATTAAAGAAATCATTATGCGACCCATCTGGTCATGCTTCAGCCTTCGGAAACCGAAGGTAGAAATTGATGAGGCAGCCGAAGCATGCCGAAGGGCCTTCAGTATAGTTTGTTCTTTTATCAGGACAAGAGATTTGGTTCAAGAACATATAGCCTACAGGATATGGCCACTGATAGACAGCTGGGAAATGCCAAAGAAAACCATCACTAACCCTAGCGAAGGTGGTTTGGTTCGATTGAAATATACTTTCAGATTTGGAGACCAATTTATCGAACCAGACGATGACTGGCTGAAGTGTGTTGAAAATACTAGTGATGAACTACTTGGAGCATACTCCAAGTCTAAAGATAATGCACTATCTGCGGCCTTCGGGAGCCGAAAAAAGAAAAGGCTAAATAGAGTTTTTGATGCTATCAGATTTGTGTACCCTGACTATCGCTACCCGCCGCGGGGGCAGAAAAGAAAAGGTGCAACTTCTGGGAAGGCTGCTGCTTTGGCTACCTCAAGCGAGCCCGCACCGAGGAGGAAAAAGTTGACGGTCCTTACTCACCGACCGCGCTACATTGAACCGACCATAGTGCCTGAATTTGGCGATGAGACTTCTTCAGTTATTGAAGCCAAAGGACCTGCTCTTACGCAGAGGATTGAAGAGCCAGCTGCAATGCCGAAGACTGACAAAATTGAAGAACCGAGAATCAAAGAGACAAAACATTAGAAGTTCTAAGCCCTTCGGTAGGAGTGGAGGTGCCGAAGACACAAAAAGGTCTAGCAACGACCCCCAAGAGAAAAAGGATGGCTAGTGTACTAGATGTGCTGGAGACAATAAAAGCTTCAAGCTCTACTCTAGGGAAAATTGCCAAGGCTTCGAAGGCGCAGATTGAAACTGAGGCAAAGGTAACCGAAGCCGAAGCTACAATGAGCCAGGCCGATGCCGAAGCTGGGCCTTCAGAGCCCGTTAAGGAGAAATCCTCGGAAACTGGAGAAAAGGCAGCGGGAGAAGAAGCTATAAACAGATTTTGCTTGAAAAAGCTGTCGCACCTACTCCCAAAGCGTCTTCCGAAGTCCTTGATTATATTATTCGACACGCTTCGGGAAAAGATTATCTGAAGAAGAAATTTTTGAAGCTAAACACTATGCCCGAGAACTGAAGTACCCGAAAGGGGCCTTAGTGTTTAATGTCACAGATGAAGATGACTTCTTGTATTGCCTCCCAGAGAACAAAGAATTATCTGTCTGCCGGGAGATGGCCAGAAGTATGGGGTTCCCGAAGCTTGAAGCTGGCCTCTGTGCCATGACGAAGGACGATCTTGCGGATAGCCTTGCATATAACAGTCTGAAGGTACAAGAATTGTGTATTTGGAAGTTTATGAATTTTGAATTATTCTTTTGTTCTTATATTAACCCATTCATTTTTTTCATATAGGGTTTAATACTTAGCAACGCCTTAAGGGCGCAAAAGAATGCCGAAGACGAGAGTTGCAATATTGCTCTCAACAACCTTCGAACAGAGGTTATCAAGCTGAGGAACGAAGCTTTGGAAAAAGACAAAATTCTACTTACATTGGTGGACAAAGTAAAGGGGGATGAAGCTAACTTCAACGCTCAATCTGAAATCCAAAGGAATGAGATTGAAAACCTTCAAAAACAACTGGCCGAAGCCAAATTGAAATGCGCTATTGCCGAAGCTGACCGAGATGCCAGTGAGTACTGGAAAAATTATTTTGAAAAAACAGTTGCAGAGCTTCGCTCATCGAAAGAAAGATGTTTTGAAAAATCTGTAGAATGCGTCAAAAAGATAAAAACTAGCTTCGCCAACGTGGGCGCATACTCAAGCGAAGACAACTTCATAAGAAGCGACCCTGAGGGCGTAATTGAGTGGATCAGCAGCGAAGCCGAAGCTTTTGAAAAAATTCTGAGCGACCGCGGGGACGTCTGTACGTTCTCTGGTGCGAGGGGAGTTGCAGCTATTTTGGAGAAAGCAGGGTGCGATCATGTTAAAACTTTGGCCCAGGCCGAAGCTGCTTTGTCTATTGATGATACGAAGGACCCCTCGGCCGAAGCAAGCTTAATAGGTGGAAAATTTTTCACTGATATTTGGAAAAATGGCGACCGAGAGATGGCGCATGAAATAATGAAAAGAGTGAAAAAGACATTCATGATGCTCGAGAAGCAACAAAAGCCGCTGAAAAAGCTGCGGAACTTGAAAAACGGATAGGTATTACTTAATGGCTTTTAACTTTATTGCTTATTTTTGTGATTTCGAACTAATTTATATCATCTATTACAGCTAGACTATCTCCTCCCCTAGAGCCCTTCGACCCACTGGCTGACCCAGAGACAAAGAAGACAGTAGAAATTATTAATATGGCCGAAGCTATTGTGGACGAAGTTGTCACGAAATTATTAACCGAAGCTGCAGAAGAAGTCCTGAAGGGAGAAGAATAGCTATTTGTAAAAACATTGCTAGAATATTAATGTAACATTTGCTGGAACATGCTTGTAATATTCTGTGCTCGTAGGTTTTGAATGTAATATATGAATGGTTTTGTAATTCATTTCTTTGCGATGCATGAAACTTTTATGTACATACCGTTTTTTCGTATCTTCGGCTCTCCGAAGCCTAGGAGAAGCACTAGTGGATTTCATATCAGAGTGGACCGAGCAACAAGTACCAGATAACCCGGAGACTGTAGAAGTATGGCGGATGTATTTCAATGGCTTGCTGAAGCTGCAGGGAGCAGGCGCATGGATCCTCTTCATTGCCCCTAGAGGTGAACAACTCAAATATGCTCTTCAGTTGTTATTCTCAACATCCAATAATGCAGCGGAATATGAAGCTTTGATCCACGGATTGAACATTGCCATATCACTGGGCATTAAGAGGTTGATGGTATACATGATTCACTGGTGGTCATAAGTCAGATAAATAAAGAATGGGATTGCTCAAATGATTCTATGGGCAAGTACTGTATAGCCGTCCGAAAACTAGAAGACAAATTTGAAGGGCTGGAATTTCATCATGTGGAAAGAGATCGCAACACGGTAGCAGACGCGTTGTCGAAACTAGGATCCAGTCGAACTCAGGTCCCACCAGGAGTTTTCGTCTAGGAGGTACCACACCCGAGCATTTCCCCAGATCAAGTAGAAGAGTGCAATGTTTTGAGCCAGGCAGAGTCAGACTCTAATGACTGGAGGGAGCCCATCATCAGATATATAAAGAATGAAGAGGAACCGGATGACAAAGCCGCAGCAGAACGCATCGCAAGATAGTCAGCCCACTACACCCTCATTGGGGTGCACTGTATAGAAGGGGCGCAACAGGAGTCCTCATGAAGTGCATTCCTTCGGTTACTGGGAAGCAACTGTTAGATGAGATCCACGCCGGACAATGCGGGATACACGCAGCATCTAGGACTTTGGTTGGGAAGGTCTTCAGGTCTGGTTTCTACTGACCGATAACAAAGAGTGATGGAGTCGAGTTAGTCCAGAGGTGTGAAGCTTGCCAATTCTTATCAAAGCAGCAGCATTTACCAGCACAGCAACTGCAGACCATACCCGTAACATGGCCATTTGCGTGCTGGGGACTGGACATGATTGGACCCTTCAAGAAAGCTCAGGGAGGATACACTCACGTATTGGTCGCCATTGATAAATTCACGAAATGGATAGAATACAAACCCATTGCTTCTCTAACTTCAGCCAAGGCAGTGGAATTCATACAAGATATAATATTCAGGTTTGGGATACCGAATAGCATCATAACTGACCTGGGATCCAATTTCACTAGCTCTGAATTCTTTGATTTCTACGAACAACGGAGCATTCAGATCAAATATGCATCAGTAGCACATCCAAGAGCCAATGATCAGGTAGAAAGGGCTAATGGAATGATACTGGAAGCACCCAGGAAGAAAGTCTTTGACAAGAATGAAAAGTTCGCGGGAAAATGGATCAGAGAGTTGCCGTATGTAGTTTGGAGCCTAAGAACTCAACCTAGTCGAGCTCTGCATGGAAATACTCCTTTCTTCATGGTCTATGGTTCGGAGGCAGTGCTACCTGCCGACCTCAGGTTTGGGGTACCAAGGCTGGTCTTCGAAAACATAGCTGAGGCAGAGGCTACCAGACTAGAGGATGTTGACGTATTGGAGGAAGAGCGATTGAATACAGTAATTCAGTCAGCTAGATATCAACAAACCCTGAGGCGCTATCATGATAAGGCTATACGACATCGATCCTTTGTAGTGGGAGACTTGGTCCTTCACCGAATTCTAACGGGGGAAGGACGGCACAAATTGTCACCACTATGGGAAGGGCCATTTGTAGTAGTGGAGGTCACTCAGCCAGGATCATATCGGCTTACTCAAATGGATGGCATGGAAATAGGGAATTCATGGAATATAGAGCATCTCAGGAAGTTTTACCCTTAAGCAAGATTTCAAAAGCTATCAGGGCAGCATTGTATTCTGTAATTGGAAAATACATCATCAATAAAAAGATTTCATTCTCAAGGGCACTCGAACTGTTTATTATCAATTAGCACGCTTACTCGACTTAGGGTGACCACTATACCCTACTAACGGAGCAATCAGCTTAAGTCGGCAGTGACTTAAGACGGTGCAACATGCTCACGCTTACTCGACTTAGGGTGACCACTATACCCTACTAATGGAGCAATCAGCTTAAGTCGGCAGTGACTTAAGATGGTGCAACATGCTCACGCTTACTCGACTTAGGGTGACCACTATACCCTACTAACGGAGTAATCGACTTAAGTCAGCAGTGACTTAAGGCAGTGCAACATGCTCACACTTACTTGACTTAGGGTGACCACTATACCCTACTAACGGAGCAATCAGCTTAAGTCGATGCCTAAAAGTGACTTTTAGGAATAGGAAACCTAATCTTAGGAACAAAAACAAAACTATTTTGTCTATGCACTTGAATGTTTGTTCTTATGATATTTGTCTGATTTGGATCTTTGACTGAGCGTGATGGGTTGTGGAGTAATGTCCACAATTACATCTGCATATACACATAGGTATAAAAATATAATTATAAAATAACTAGACAACCTAGATTGTCCCTATTGAAACATATCTAGCTTAAGAAATTTATCTTATCCTAAAAGATCTCATTCTAACAAATTCCTCTTATCTTAAAAGGATTCTCCCTTATCTTAATAGATCCATCTCATCTTAAAAGATACTCATCTTACCTCGAAAAGATTTTATCCTTATCCTAATAGATCTAACTGGCCTCAGAAGATTCTATCTTACCTTTATGGATCTGTCTTATCCTAATAAGCATACTTATCCACCCTAGTTTAACAACCATGATCTAATGCAAATTAATTAGATCATACCTAGTCAAACTAGTCACACCAATCTAACCTAGATCTGATCTAATCTAAAGTGACTTATCAAACATGTTAGATAATACTGATGAAATAGTTTAGACTCTACTCCTATAGAACAAGTCTTAACTTAGTTCACCCTGCACTAAATCAAGAATGACAGATCGACTTGACCATATGCAACTACCTTAACCATCCGATAGTTGCATAATCCCTCTGTGTTAACCTAATAGAGCTTCTGACCTACCTACACTGTATACCCCATCCTATCTCAAAAGATTCTAAACATATCCTAACAAGATATATCTTACCCTGATAAACCTATCTAACTTAAACTAGTCTAATCTAGATCATAGCTAATTTAATATGGTCTAATCTAGTGTGAGTTACTTAATGCTGGTACACAAGATATGTCCATACTCCTAAAATCACTTAAGCCTAATTTGGAGACTTATAACAACTTGGCCCATACCCAACAACTTGACCTATATAAACAAGTTACATAACAACCCAACCAATAGAGTAATGATGGATTGCATAGTCTATCAACCCTACCTAAAACAAACTTGTAACCTACATCATGTAATCTATCTCATCCATACCTATATTAACCATATTCTCTAGCCCGATAATATACACTAACTCCTAATCAATAAGACAAGACCGAAGAAGATGATCAACTTCATCAAGGAAGGATGAGCACCCACTCAAGTCTACAAGGATCAAGTGAGGTCACCAGATGAGTCAAAAGCCACAAATCTTGGATGGAGTCTTTTCTTACCCTACACTTTCTTACCCAAACCTATCTATGCTCTAAAGACATATTCTATCCTACATAATAAAGTGGACATACATATAATACCCATGCTCTCCTATCACTTACTAATAATAAAAAGAGAGACCCTTGATTTAGAGATTAAAAACTAAATTGCAAACCAATCCTGTTGTATTCCTTCTCTTACAAATCTCGAGGACGAGATTATTTTTAAGTGGGGTAGGATTTGTAAAGCCCAAAATTGGTATAAGAAAAAAAAATAATAATAAAATGATTAGATAAATAAATAAGTGGGTGTTTTTAGGGATTCCTTGATTTCCTTTTTATTTTCTCTACATACTCAACTGATGGCATTAAATTATGCAAATAACAAACAAGTAAATAAAGAAATGTGCACCTCATGCTGATGTTATTTATGTGATGCATCTTATTTGAATCAAGGAATCATAATTTAAATTGACCTCAAATGAAAATATAAAATATAGGGGAGAAAGGAAATTTTAATAAAGTCATTCTTTTCTTCCATATTTACACAATATGGAAAATAATAAATAAATAATTCCAGTGCAAGTAATAGAATAATTAGAATTTGGTTTGATGTTTGAAAACTGGAAATTAAAACCAGAATTCGAATTTAGTTTGAGTTTTTGATTTGGAAATGAAAAACAAAAAGAGAAAAGCACCAGACCTTGACATGGGCCAAATCCCAGGTTCCCGGCCCATCTTCATCCCATCCCGCGTGGCCCGTGTCATCCACTCCTCCTCCCGCAGTTGACTCCTCTCCCTCGCGCGCTTGCTCTCCATCGCACCACTGCCGCGTGGGCCCAATGCGCTAGGTCGCTGACTGTGGGACCAACTCATCGGATTCCTCTTCCTCAATCCAGCTCACGCGAGCGAACTCGCGCTGGATCTTCGCCTGAGCTCTGCGCGCGGACTCCGTCTGGGAACTTGCTGTTGCTGTTCGTCCCTCCGTGGGACTCGGCCCCTCGCTGCCGCGGACACGTGACTCCTTGCCACGGTATTATATAGTCGCGCCCTTGTGCTCCATCGCCGAGCACCACCATGGCCGGGAGCGAGAAAGAGGCCACCATACAGACTATGCCCGAGCCTAGGAGTAGAGCCCAAATAAGGTGCCCTGGCGAATCGCGGTAGCTCGGGTGATCTTCGTGGTGCCTTGTCGGCGTGGTAATCGACCTATGCCTGTTGAATCGCTCGATGAAGCAATGGAGGCACCTCGGATCCGCGGGCTCTCGTGTACAGCACCAACTGCGTCTCAATCGCCAGTAAGTTCATGATTATCGGATACGCCTTCGTTCGCTATTCGCGTAGCAGTCGTTCAATCGGGCTTTGGTGCACTGGGTTGCGATGCGATTGCCTCCGGCGATGCCGCCGCCGCATTCTGTGTGGGCGCCGCCGTTCTTGGCCGCCTGGGAAGGGGGGTGGCGCGCGGCCGTCGGATTCAGTCGACGGCGTAGATCAAAAGCAGGATACCGATCCAGAACATTACATCGCGACCGTTGAGATCAAATCCATGGGCTCGGGTGCGATTTGGCATGGACGAATCTGTGCCATGGATCTCGGATCCAATGGCTTCACTTGGTGACCGTAGATCTAAAGATGGAGGGACCTGGGTGTGTGCGGGTTTGTCATTGCACTGGAATCTAATCCTGGCCCTTGATGCGGGATCGGATGGCCAGAATTGATCTATACCCCTTCGCGACCGCAGTTTTACATAAGAGCCCCTCCACATATTTGAAATAAACCCGCAGTCCAGGACGACTGTGCTCTGTGTCGGGGGAAACTTACGCGGTGGCCCCTGGGTTCTCTGGTTTTGGCGCGCAGTCCAAGGGAATAGAAAATCCAGTAAAATGAAATAGAAAATGATTTTTGATACAAAAATAATTCCAGAAACTTGTTTAAATCATAGAAAATCCATATTTAGTCCAAATTAATCCATTTCAGTTCCTATAATTTTGTAATAATATTCTCTATTAAATGGTACCACTGTTTTTACATAAAGTACACATTAAAATTTATTTCTCACTTAACCCTATATTAAATGCATAAAACCTTTGAAAAATTCATAACTAAAAATCTATAACTCCAAAATTAATGATTCCTGCTCCTATGATCTTATTTTAATATGTATATTATTAATGTGTAAATTGTTCTTATGTTTGGTGTAATGTTAATTTTGCCTATACACTGTATGTTTGTATTG